>QAOA01004158.1:158354-185193 GCA_003255065.1 Cercis canadensis
TTTTTTTTTTTTTTTTTAAGTTAAGTATGTAATATATATATATATATAGATCTATCTATCTATCTTTTTATAGTTCTTTCAACATATAAATAAAATATGAAATTTGAATAGAAAAAGAGAATAAGAGAAAGAAAATTAGAGTTTTTTTAGGTACAATAAAGAAAGATACAAGAAAACTAATGAACAAATATAGTATGCATCTTATATTAGCCAGAAAGCTTATATGAAGGCCTGGAGGTGGTTTCTCAAAGTATGGACAAACTAACTTCTCTTCTCTTAAATATGAAAAAGCAAATATTCATAGATGTCTAACTGCCAAAAATGAGAACTGAGATATATATATGCAAAATGATCATATATTAGATATAAAAACGAAAATAATAATTGGATTAATACCATCCAGAGAACAAGTTTTATTTCAAAAAAAGAAGATAAAACTAAATTGAATTCTGTAATTTTAATAATTTGAAATACAATATTTTCTTTTTTAGTCCATGTTCAAAATACAATGTTAAAAAATAGAAATAACTTTTGAAAAAAATTAATTGGACAAACTATTAAAGAAGTTTGTCCTCTTAATTACTTTCTTCCTTTCAATTGATTTGTGGCGTTCTTCAGCCTTGGCTATTATAGAAAAGAAGCTCTCTTATTAATTTTAATGAGTTTTAATGTTTTATTAGATTTGGGTTGAGACATACTTCTTGTATATGTCTGAATAAAATTAAGCCAGCTCTTACCTCGTAAAATCATATATATATAAATTTACCAATGAGTAGACTACCTTGGCGANAGACTACCATGGTGACATGATTGAATAAAGATAATAGACTTTAGGAAGTTCTTGCTTTCCATGGTGGTTGATGGAAATTTTATGTTCCACTTGAAGAAGAAATTAATTAAAAAGGTATATATGCAGCTATGGACGAAATTTTCATTGATGAAATGAAAGTGAAGAATCATGGAGAGATTAATTGATAGCAACTCATTAATGGGCATGAATGTTTTAAAATACTCTCTCCTATGAGTTTTATAAATTTTTATAATAAATTTCAGATATTATCAAATATTAATTCTTAATATCCAGTAATAGGTGATAAGATTGCATATAATTAATAGTTGTTTCCTAGAGTAAAAGTAAAGAGCATTAGACCCCAAAACTAATTACTAAGAGGCAGCAAGAGGAAGACTAGCTTAATCAAAGTCTTCCAACCACAACTTGACTAATGAACCCGTCTTTCACACGCCAATTGCTTTACAAGCTCATGTGGATGATTTGCAAATTGCAACTCATCCTTCAAACGTTATGCCAATTTTTAGTGTTCTACCAAGTCTTTCTTTAATTGATTAGTGAATAGACTAGCATGGGAACAAGATTGAATAAAGATAATAGACTAAGTCCTCATCTACGTAGCAAGAATTTTGTTCATCGGGAAATATCCGGTTTTATTGTGAATTGCAAAAATGGACAAAAATTCTTACAAAATGACAAGTTGAGATGGAACATTTAACCGTGTAACATTGATCGATGGAGAATGAGAGCAGTTGGTTTTAAGGGTGGAAGAACATTGATGGTGGTTCGTTTTGTGGGGAAGCTTAGGTGACAATCTCTTCTGGTGGGACAAAGACAATGGCTGGTTGGCCTTCCAAGTCAATATGATTGAATAATTACTAACAGCAAGAGGAAGATGGCCTTAACAAGTATATCTACATCATAGCTTATTCATTACTCCACTCTAATAATTAAAAGCCTAATCAAAGCATATATATTTCACTGATTAAGTGAAAGATTCTCATTTTCTTAATTAGCCGTTATTATTTTTGGAGAAACTATTTCACTTATTCATTCACACATAGTTCCGCCTATTTATACTCAAGTCAATCCTGTGTGGTATGGTATCTCATAATTTCAGAAACCATTAGATTCCAACCTAGTGTTAGCTGTCTATTGTTTCACTAAAAGGTCATCATGAACTCCCAACTCAATGGAGTTCACTTCCTCTTTGTTCCAACTCTGTTGCTTGTGCTGTACTGTTTTATGCCTCCTACTAGTATTGCTCTGGCTGAAGTCCTCAACATTAACACCGACCAGTCTTCTCTTCTTGCCTTCAAACACCATATCACTTATGACCCCAATAATTTTCTTGCCAAAAACTGGTCTGTTAAAACCCCTGTTTGCAATTGGTTTGGCATCACTTGTGCTTCTTCCCACCTTAGAGTTACTGCCCTCAATCTCTCTCACATGAATCTTGTTGNTATGGGGACCACCTTTCTATGTTAAGACGTCAATGGGAGAAATCCTATGTCCACATTATTCAGTCTTTATGATTTATTAATGTCATTGCGGCTCTCCTATTGAAATGATAATCTGATATTCTAACATTATTTCAATACGAGATAATAAACCGTAGTACATTATTTGCTGGCGATAATGCCCACTAATAAAGTGCCAATAGAACCACACACATTCTATTATTATTATTACTGAAATTGGAAAACTGTGTAGGTGACTAGGTGTGAGAATTAGATATTGTTGTTAGAGATACTTGTTTTAGGACAAACATAAAAGTAGGAAAGGATCATAATTTCAGAAGCCAATGAATATAATCTATCCAAACAAATAAAATGTTAATGACCAAAAGAAAAATTCAAAATTTTCAAAATTTCACCTAGTATCAGCATACACCTCGAATCACCAAGGGAGTCACACTACCATCACTCAATTTAATTTCACATTACCAATATCAACGACACCCATTAAACATAACACGAGCATGTAGAAAAGCTAATAATCATTCAAAGATCCCTTACCTTAATAATTCTCTCAAAATTCTAGCCAAAAAAAGAAAAGAAAAAACCATTAGGAAGAGAAAAATGTTTATGATACAATAGTAGATATCACATTGTTTGAGATTATACTTTTGAATTATTCCAAAAAAAAAAAATTAAATGGGTTTGATTAAAATTTAGGTGAGTTCATTTAAATTTAAATATTGATATGTGTGTATGGTGTAACAATTATTAGTGCGCAAGGAAAATTAGAAAAAAAAAAAAAAGTAATGGAAAAAAAACACTAAATTTGTATGTTGGCTTGAACTGTAGGGAATACAAAAGGTTGACAAATCTTCAAAAGGGTTTTACATCCACGCTGAGAGATTGGGAACTTGACAATGCTTAAGGAGTTGAACCTTGGCTTCAACAGTTTGTAAGGTATGATTCATCTCATTTAACACTTGTTAACACCGATATGCGACATACCTTGTTAACAGTATTTTCAAGGTATGTTTGATATGAGAAAATTCATTTGAAATATATCTTCTGTAAATGTGATCAAATTGTTATTGGTTATGTGAATAAGATTTTTAAAAAAATAGAAAAAGAAAGTATATGATGTACAATAATAGCTTTCAAAATTTGCAACTATAATTGAATGATTCCTATTATGGCAGGTAGAATACCAAATGAGATTGGGCATCTACATAGACTAAAAAAAACAATTTAAGCTTTTAATTTTATTTTGTATTGTCTATCCTTGAGGATTTTTTCTCCCCTTATGTGCAGAGTATGGATTGGAAGGAATTGTTTGTAGGCAAAGTGATGTGTATAGCTATTGCATTTTGCTTATGGAAACCTTCACAAGGAAAAAGCCCACATACGAAATGTTTCATGGAGAATTTAGCATTATATACTGGGTAAAACTATCCTACCTTGATGTAGTAATTGATATTGTTGATGCTTAATTATTGACAAAATTAAGAGAAAGGACAATTTTCTGTAATAAAGGATTGGGGTTAGCGTTGCATTGTTCAGCAGATTCCCCTATCACTCAGAAAGATCAAAATCAAATTTTTGAATAAAGCTAGAAATCATGAAGCATTAGATTGAGTTTCTCTTATCATAAGTATTTTTCTTTCCATGATTAAAAGTTTTTCAAATTACCAGGAACTCATTTTTAATTGTCATTATAAGTATCAACGCTGGTCAATATTCCAAGTAAATATAATATTAATGAAGAGTTAGATATTCCAACACCAATCACCATCTTAGGATGGGAGAGCTTGGGTGACAATTTCTTGTGGTGGGACAACAGCTGGTCAACGCTCCAAGTCAATATAATTGAATAGCAATAACATTTCACATTTCATATTTGAATAGTGGAACCCAGAACCTAGTCTTGAAAGAGATAGGTTGATTTTACAAGTTTGGACAACTCTAAAAACTCCATCTCCAACGTACTTCAGGAAATTGCGTTGCCCACATAATTTTTGTCTAAATGATTACAAGTTTCTAGAAAGATCCTTTATGATGTTATTAATGTCAAAGATAGTGAATCAATAAAATCATTTTATTTTTTCAGAATGAAATTAATATTAATTAAGCCATTAGGATTTAACTAATTAAATGAAGAAGTACTGAAATTAAAATTCTTTTAAAATATATTTTGGAATGTTATCAATTAAGAGATCATGTAAGGGAAGGATCCTCAATTTAATTAGTACCAAATTCTGTTACGACGTCTCCTCCTTCAAAATGTTGCACTTACAAATTCATTTTAACCATCATATTTGTGTGATTACACTTTAGGTTAATTCTAAGCTATAACAAAAAAAGCATCTTTTATTAATAAAGCTCAAAATCAAAGATAATAAGCTTCGGCAATGGAATTAATACTAAAGAACATTGGTGTTGATGATTCCAGAATCACATAATTCTCATCAAAATTATTAAACTATTTATATATAAAACAATGCGTGTTGAGAAAATCCTAATATATAGGAAAAAATACATTCACCTGCATGCATGATAAATTAAAGAAAAAAAAAACTATTAATGTTGCATAAAAAATAGAATGGTAGATTATTAAGTTAAGTACATATATATATATATATATATATATATATATATATATANAGCCATAGATGTCTAACTACCAAAAATGTGAGATAAGACATATATACAAAATTATCATATATTAAGTATAAAAATGAAAATAATTATTAGATTAATACCATCCAGAGAACAAGTTTTATTTTAAAAAAAGAAGATAAAACTAAATTGAATTCTGTAATTTTAATAATTTGAAATACAATTTTTTCTTTTTCTTTTTTTAGTCCATGTTCAAAAAACAATGTTAAAAAATAGAAATAACTTTTGAAAAAAATTAATTGGACAAACTATTAAAGAAGTTTGTCCTCTTAATTACTTTCTTCTTTTCAATTGATTTGTGGTGTTCTTCAGCCTTGGCTATTATAGAAAAGAAGCTCTCTTATTAATTTTAATGAGTTTTAATGTTTTATTAGATTTGTGTTGAGACATACTTCTTGTATATGTCTAAATAAAATTAAGCCAGCTCTTACTTCGAAAAATCATATATATAAAATTTTTACCAATGAATAGACTACCATGGTGACATGATTGAATAAAGATAATAGACTTTAGGAAGTTCTTGCTTTCCATGGTGGTTGATGGAAATTTTATGTTCCACTTGAAGAAGAAATTATTAAAAAGGTATATATGCAGCTATGGAAGAAATTTTCATTGATGAAATGAAAGTGAAGAATCATGCAGAGACTAATTGATAGCAACTCATTAATCGGCATCAATGTTTTAAAATACTCTCTCCTATATATGAGTTTTATAAATTTTTATGATAAATTTCAGATATTATCGAATATTAATTCTTAATATCCAGTAATAGGTGATAAGATTGCATATAATTAATAGTTGTTTCCTAGAGTAAAAACTATTAGACCCCAAAACTAATTACTAAGAGGCAGCAAGAGGAAGACTAGCTTAATCAAAGTCTTCCAAGCACAACTTGACAAAAGAATAGACTTAGACTACCAAGTCAATATAATTGAGTAAAGTCTTGAAGAAGATATTCCATTCAGTAGGTGAGATTGAGACCATAAAAATTCATTGGCAAAGTATCTCACGTAAGCCATACAATTAATTCTAGCTAGTACAGCATAATCAATTCCTAAATTTTTATATAACCAAAAAAAACTTGGAAATAAGTTATCCCCTATTTTTCAGTTTTCTATGATATTTGAAACATACATCTTTTATTAATTTGACCCTTAATCTTTTATTAAGAAAAATACAATGTCCACCTTTTTAAGGTATTAATCAGATTCAACTTCTATCCAAAATTTACTCTTAATTTAACTACCCACATACAATTTTATGTGCGTAGTGAATAAACAATTAAAAATCGGTTTTGAACAAACATATGACTTTAAATTAACAATAATTGTAACTCACATAAAATATTTTTTCTTGAGTGACACATCTGAAATTATTTTTTTATTTTAATGCCTTAACAATAATTTTCTCTAGAAATAACTTCAAAAATGTTAATTGAACAACCTATTAAGGAAGTTTGTTCATACTATCTCCCCTCTCCCTTTTTTGGTTTTTTTTCCAATCACACATAGAATGAAAGCCCGTGTGGATGTTTTAGAACCCGTCTTTCAGACGCCAATTGCTTTACAAGCTCATGTGGATGATTTGCAAATTGTTATGCCAATTTTTAGTCTTCTACCAAGTCTTTCTTTAATTGATTAGTGAATAGACTAGCATGGGAAAAAGATTGAATAAAGATAAGACTAAGTCCTCATCTGCGTAGCAAGAATTTTGTTCATCAGGGAATATCTGGTTTTATTGTGAATTGCAAAAATGGACGAAAATTCTTACAAAATGACAAGTTGAGATGGTTGATTTAACGGTGTAACATTGATGGAGAATGAGAGCAGTAATTGTTTTAAAGGGTGGAAGAACATTAATGGTGGTTCGTTTTGTGGGGAAGCTTAGGTGACAATCTCTTCTGGTGGGACAAAGACAATGGCTGGTTGGCCTTCCAAGTCAATATGATTGAATAATTACTAACAGCAAGAGGAAGACGGCCTTAACAAGTATATCTACATCATAGCTTATTCATTACTCCACTCTAATAATTAAAAGCCTAATCAAAGCATATATATTTCTCTGATTAAGTAAAAGATTCTCATTTTCTTAATTAGCCGTTATTATTTTTGGAGAAACTATTTCACTTATTCATTCACACATAGTTCCGCCTATTTATACTCAAGTCAATCCTGTGTGGTATGGTATCTCATAATTTCAGAAACCATTAGATTCCAACTTAGTGTTAGCTGTCTATTGTTTCACTAAAAGGTCATCATGAACTCCCAACTCAATGGAGTTCACTTCCTCTTTGTTCCAACTCTGTTGCTTGTGCTGTACTGTTTTATGCCTCCTACTAGTATTGCTCTGGCTGAAGTCCTCAACATTAACACCGACCAGTCTTCTCTTCTTGCCTTCAAACACCATATCACTTATGACCCCAATAATTTTCTTGCCAAAAACTGGTCTGTTAAAACCCCTGTTTGCAATTGGTTTGGCATCACTTGTGCTTCTTCCCACCTTAGAGTTACTGCCCTCAATCTCTCTCACATGAATCTTGTTGTAATCATTCCTCCTCATCTGGGGAACCTGTCCTTCCTTTCTAAGCTAGATCTTTCCAACAATACCTTTCATGGTTCCCTTCCTAGTGAATTGTCTCGGTTACGTAGAGTGAAACTCATTCACCTAGGATTCAACAACTTCAGTGGGAAGATCCCACCATGGTTTGTGTTCTTGCCAAAACTTGAAGAGTTGAGGTTATCCTATAACAGTTTCACGGGTAAGATCACACCCTCCTTATTCAACCTAACTTCACTACAAACACTTCATCTTGGTGGTAACAAACTTTGGGGTTCTCTACCCTCCAACTTCTTCAATGCCCCTTCATTACAACGGGTGAGTGTTTTTGATAACCAAATCTCAGGTTCTATCCCAAGCTCTATTTTCAACATATCATCGCTTCAAATTATCGATCTCGGCAAAAACAACCTTTCTGGTGAAGTCCCCGAAAATATCTTCTATTACCTTCCTAAATTGGAGAAGTTTGGCTTAGCAATAAACCAGTTTGTTGGAAAAATTCCACTAAGCCTGTTTAATTGTAAGCAGCTACAACTTTTGTTGTTATCTCACAATAGTTTCAAGGGAAATATACCAAGAGAGATTGGGAACTTGACAATGCTTTATTCTTTATCCCTTAGCTACAACAATTTGCAAGGTATGATTCATTTCTTTAGTTTACAAATAACCTTGTTAACTCTGATATTTGAAATACAAGGATACTTGCTACCCTGGTAAGGAATCAAAAATTCGTTTGTTTTAAAGTCAAATTTATATGTTTGAAATGAGAATTTTTTTTTGAAAGAAGCATGAAATGTCTAAATTTGAGGATATCTTGGATTTATTATTGATGTGCACAAGGCTTTCAAATTTTGAAATGTGATAGAAATATTTCAATTTTATATGACAGGTACAATACCAAACGAGATTGGGAATCTATATAATCTAGAAGTTTTGGATCTCAAAGCTGCCAACCTAAGTGGCCAAATTCCATCAGAGATTTTTAATATTTCTACAATAATAGAAATTTCCCTAATCATGAATCAACTCTCAGGCAGTCCACCATTAACCTCAGGCTCTGTGGCTCCAAATCTTAAGAGATTATTCTTAGCTTGTAATTATCTCAGTGGAAAAATCCCAAGCTCTATTTCCAATGCTTCTTTGCTCACTGAACTAGACTTGTCAAACAATTCATTTTCTGGCTACATTCCAAACATATTTGATAATTTAAGAAAACTTGAATTGCTTAACTTTGAAGTGAATAATTTGACTTCTGATCCTTCCAATCCAGAGTTAAATATCATAAATTCTTTAAGTAGTAGTAACTATCTAAGAATAGTATCCTTCTTTGGAAATCCTTTGAACTCCATCCTTCCAATGTCCATTGGCAATCTCTCCACTTCTCTAGAGCAATTGGGATTTGGGATGTGTGGAATGAGGGGTAGTATTCCACCAAATATTGGCAACTTAAGTGGCTTAATATCCCTTGACCTTGGTGGAAATCAACTTACTGGAACCATTCCAACTGGAATAGAGAAGTTACAAGAGTTACAGGCTCTCTCTCTTAATGGGAACCTGTTAGAAGGACTTCTTCCACGTGTAATATGTCAACTCAAGAGCTTGTGGGCAATAGACATGGGTATTAACAGTTTTTCCGGACCAATACCTACTTGCTTGAGTAACCTTACATTATTGAGGGAGTTTTATCTTGATGGTAATAAGTTCAACTCGACAATACCTTCTGATTTGCTGAGCCTCACATATTTATTACATTTAAACTTATCATCAAATGAGCTAATAGGACCGCTCCCACTAGGTATTGGAAATTTAAAAGTTTTGACAGAGCTTTATTTATCAGATAATCAGTTATCAGGTAACATTCCAAGCAGCATGGGAGGGCTTCAAGATTTAAGTCATCTTGACTTGCAACGAAATAAATTGGAAGGACCTATCCCTGAATCTTTTGGCAGTTTGGTGAGTTTGGAAGAACTTTATTTATCAGAAAATAATTTATCTGGTGTTATACCCAAGTCTTTAGAAGGACTTGTGCATATGAAGGTTTTCAATGTCTCTTTCAATAAATTAGAAGGAGAGATTCCAAGTGGTGGACCTTTTAGAAACTTGTCTTCTCAATCATTCATGGGGAATGAGGGACTTTGTGGTGCTCCACACTTGCAAGTCCCAAAATGCAAAACTACTGCTTCTAGCAAATCCCCAAAAACTACTGCAATTGTGTTGAAAATTGTTTTGCCCGTTGGGTTTGCCACATTAATATTTATATTGACTTTCTTATATGTGCTAAAATGCAAAAATCACAGTGAGTCATCCAATCCAGAGCAAAATTCAATAGTGACAACATGGAGAAGAATTTCATATCAAGAACTTCAGCAAGCTACAAATCAATTTAGTGATGTCAATTTACTTGGTATAGGGAGCTTTGGAAAAGTATATAAAGGAATACTCGATGATGGGATGAATGTTGCAGTAAAAGTTTTCAATTTGGAGCTTGAAGGAGGATTTAGAAGCTTTGATTCTGAATGTGAAGTGCTAAGAAATGTCCGCCATCGAAATCTTATAAAAGTTATTAGCAGTTGCAATAATGATATTGACTTCAAGGCATTGGTTTTGAGTTACATGCCTAATGGGAGTTTAGAGAGGTGGTTATACTACGACAATCGATGGTTGAGTATAATGCAAAGGTTGAACATAATGATTGATGTTGCAGCAGCATTGGATTATCTACATCATGGTTGTTCTATACCAATTGTGCATTGTGATTTAAAACCCAATAACGTATTGCTAGATCAAGATATGATTGCACATGTGACTGATTTTGGCATTGCAAAACTCTTGGGTGGAGATTCCTTGACACACACTATGACACTAGCCACAATGGGTTATATGGCTCCAGGTGATGTTTCTAAATCATTTTCAACTAACTTTTTTGTTTCTTGCAAATATATCATGTTTTATAAATATTTCTAATATGTCGAAACATTTTCTAAGTTCATATCATAATATCAAATATCTTAAGATTTTTTTTCCCCTTACATGCAGAGTATGGATTGGAAGGAATTGTTTCTAGGCAAGGTGATGTATATAGTTATGGTATTTTGCTTATGGAAACCTTCACTGGAAAGAAGCCCACAGATGAAATGTTCCATGGAGAATTTAGCATCAAGCACTGGGTGAAAGATTCGTACCCTGATGCAATAATTAATTTTATTGGTGGCCAACAATTGACAGAAGACAGAGGACAATTAACTGTTAAGAAGGACTGCTTATTATCAATCATGGGGTTAGCATTAGATTGTTCAGCAGATTCTCCGAATGAAAGAAGAAATATCAAAGATGTCTTAGCTGCACTCAAGAAGATCAAAATCAAGTTTTTGAATGAACCTAGAAATCCTAGAGCATCTGTTTGAGTTTGTTTACAAGATTTTTAAGGTAAGCATTTTTCTTTTCATGCTTGAAAGTTTTATGAGTAACTAATAAAGTCTTTTAAGTCACAAACACTTATTGTTATTAGTCATATGAAGTAGCCGTATTGTTCAACTGCCATAATAATAAAATTATATATATCTTCTCCATATAATTTCAGCTAAACTAATGTAGGAAAGAGTTATTGGATCGACATTCAAACATGTTTGTTGGCTAAAGACACACATGCCTTGTGCAAGCAATAAACCAGCTTATTAGCCTAATGGGTTTGATTTTACTTGATACAGGGGAGATTGGATCAATCTTCAAACTGATCCTTGGAGCTGAAATAAACACTGCTATGAAGAATCTCAAGCAGTCATTAGTGTGTCTCCGTGTGTGTTGTGGTTTTCATTCGAACATTCAAGTCAAGTAGGTAAACTATTACATAGTTTGAGTGTATGACTTTAAGATATTACACAAAATAATATGATATACAATTTGATATTCCACAAACCTTATATTTGAATTCAAATAATTAAATGAATAACAGTTTAATAATCCTATAAAAATCATGAAACTGCCATCCCTTTTCAACTCCTACCTCCAACACAATTAAATTCTTGTTTACTGAATGAATTCCTACCATAACAGCCCAAGGGAATCATTCCACAACCTTCATGCACATAAACTACAAAACCCGTAGCAAATTCTCCAATTCATGATACCAAAGAATCTTTGAGGACTAAATAGTAATTTCATTTGGTGCTTTCTATGAGCACCATTTTATAACACAAACCAAATCGGTGGATGCAATTGAATTTGGATAACGTGGCCCAATCCTCCGATGGCCTGCTGCACATGTAAGCACATCTCCAATCTCAACACACAGGCTGTTGCTCTCAGCTTCATATGTAGGACATTATAGTACACACACTAATTAAGTTCTTCATTGACTAGTGAAATTCCTATTTTCTTCCTGGAGCTGTCGGGAAAAATGGCAGTCTCAGCGGACGGCCGCTTATCTCTCTCCTCTGCTATCCAATTACGTGGATCAACGGGATTTGGGGGCCGGAATTGGAAGCTCGTAAAGTTTTGCAATGGTGAACTCATGGGCCGGAATTGGAAGCTCGTAAAGTTTTGTAATGGTGAACTCATGGGTCGAAAGCTCAAGCTCGCCCAAGTTCAGCAAAAAGGAGGTAATGGTGTTTGCACTAGGAATGTTAAGCAACATATCTGCATGTTTCTCACTATTTCCCTCTCTTTGAATTTCTCATTATTTCCCTCTCTTTGATATTGTAAAAGAAATTGCATGGCAAACTAGAATTAATTGAAAACAAGAAAGTTAGGAAATACTAGGTTAGAATTATTGTAAGGCAATAGAGAAGAAATGCAGTACAATTGGTCAAGTGTTGACATTACATGTTCTTGCCATTGACAGACGGTTGTTATATTACTTTACATTTTAAGCATTATTGTTAAATATTTTATATTGAGCAGCTCCTTTTCTCTAGAAATAATAAGTTTAAATGTATTGCAAGTTTAAACAAATTTTAAATCAGGTCTTTATAATTTGAAATAATAAGGTTTTTTTTTATTTGGAGATACATAGTACTCAAGTTTTAGAATTACTATGGATGAAAAAGAAAGGAAAGTGTATTATTATATTGTATGGACAAATAAGGTAGTGCAGTTAAGGGACATAGATTTGGAAAGAAAGGACCCTCGAACGGTTGTGGCAGTTATACTAGGTGGAGGAGCTGGAACTCATCTCTTCCCTCTCACCAAGCACCGTGCTAAACTAGCTGTAAGTCTCTCTCTTCTCTTAATCGTTTCTTTTCCTGTAATTTTTTGGTTCCGAGCACGAGCAATGCAATTGTATGATTCTGTGTCGCACATGATAGGGCAGGTAGTATAAGAGTGATATATGTGTTGGTGATTTTGTCTAGTGTTTCTTCCTATGGTAGGTTCCAATTGGAGGTGCATACAGGCTGATTGATGTGCCAATGAGCAATTGCATCAACAGTGGGATCAACAAAGTTTACATTCTCACTCAATTCAACTCAGCATCACTCAACAGGCATATTGCTCGTGCTTATACCTCTGGCGCTGGAGTCACCTTTGGAGATGGCTATGTCAAGGTATATGAATATCCCATCATTCAATAAACATATGCTTAATGCTAAATTTCTCAAACCCACTCAAGAATGTCTGCTTCTTCTCTCACAGGTTCCTGCAGCCACTCAAACTCCAGGAGAAGCAGGGAAGAACTGGTTTCAGGGTACTGCAGATGCTGTGCGCCAGTTCCATTGGCTCTTTGAGGTAATACACCACACCAATTAGAGCAACCACTAACTTTTTTTGAGTAAGGGAAATTCAGATAATATCCAATCATTAATTTGAGCATGCTAATTTATACTTATGCCGTTAAACAAAGAAGTTGATATCAGTAGCTTTTTGATTCTGTTTCAAGTGTTGTGTTGTTGGAGGCAATCTTACATGCTTTTTAATGTTTTAGGATCCCAGAAGTAAGGAGATTGAGGATGTATTGATTCTTTCCGGGGATCACCTATACAGGATGGACTACATGGACTTTGTCCAAGTAAGGAATTACACTATTCAGTTGACAGTGATTTCTGTAACCATCATATATTAATTCAATTGTTACATTCAAACTGTTGACTCTCACATGCTATCACTCATCTTCGTTTTCAGAATCATCGGCAGAGTAATGCAGATATCACCCTTTCCTGTTTGCCAATGGATGACAGGTAGACACTCTGAAAGAAATGGTTTTAAACAAGCACAAGTAACTCTGATTCGAGGTCAGAGAGCCTCCAGAAAAATATAAGAAAGGAAATTGGAATAAATTCTTCTCTATTCATTTCTTCTCCAGATGGAGTTTAAATAGAGATTTCTTCTTACAAGCCAGTTTTATTGGTTCCCTTGAATTATGGATCTGCAACTAACTTGCACTAAGCCATAACTAACTCGCACTACCACACCTGAAATCACGTAGCCACAGTTTTATTATAACAGAAAATATTCTAATGCTTGTAATCGTCCCACCCCTGTGGTCTCTTTGATTTTCTATGAGGCCTTGTCTGGTTGTTTATTTCCTCAACTTCCTTTGGGTCGATATTCCTATCATTGCCATCTCCAGTCAGACACACCTTGTCCTCAAGGTGGATATTTGGAAAATCTCTCTGTAAATCCTTCAATGACTCCCATGATGATTCTTCCGGATAAAGTCCTTGCCATTGTACCAAAACCAATGTCGTAGTTTCTCCATTTTCTGCCAAAGTCTTTTGATCTAAAATAGCCAGAGGGTAAATCAGTAATTGATGACGTTCATCTGCTGGAGGTAAGTCAACTGTGTTGTGTGGAGGAGGACCATGGTGTGCTTTCAACTGAGAACAATGAAACACAGGATGTATCCGGGAAGTAGCAGGTAGAGCCAACCGATAGGCTACTGGTCCAATCCGTTCCAGCAACTGAAAAGGACCATAGAAGCGTTTAGCAAGCTTCTGACTAGTGTTTGTAGCTACTGATGTTTGTCTATAAGGCCTTAACTTGACATACACCCAGTCACCTATTTTATATTCTACTTCCCGTCGTTTCTTATCAGCATAGAACTTCATTTTTTCCTGTGCTTTGAGTAATTTTTGCCGTAATGAAACCAGAACCTCATCTCTAGTTGTCAAGTCCATTTCAACAGCATCAACAGAGGATGAACCTAAAATGTATTGTGGTATAGATGGAGGTGACCTGCCAAAAACAATTTGGAAAGGAGATATAGCAGTAGTAGAATGTACAGCAGTGTTGTAGGTCCATTCTGCCCATGGTAATAATTTTCCCCAAAGCTTTGGACGGTCATGGCAGAAGACCCTTAAATACTGTTGTAAAACCCTGTTAACCACTTCAGTTTGGCCATCTGATTGTGGGTGATAGGCAGTGCTCATTCTTAATTGGGTACCACTCAATTTGAAGAGTTCTCTCCAAAAACTGCTAATGAAAATTGGATCCCTATCCGAAATAAGGCTTTTAGGCATTCCATGGAGCTTGCAAATCATTGAAACAAACAAGTCTGCCACTCTAGATGCTGTGTAATGAGGAGGTAATAACCCAAAATGAGCAGCTTTTGAGAATCTATCCACTACCACTAGAATGGTAGTATAACCCTGAAATGAGGGTAATCCCACAATAAAATCCAGAGATAGATCTTCCCAAACTTGGTATGGAGGTTCTATTGGTTGCAACAGTCCAGCAGGAACTTGGGTTGGTATTTTGGTTTGTTGGCAAGGTATACAAGATTGGACAAACTGAGTGACATCCTTACGCATACTAGGCCAAAAGAAATTAGCACTCACCCTTCCTAAGGTTTTGGCAACCCCTGTATGTCCACCACATAAGGAAGAATGAAATTCTTGCAAGATGAGTTTCCTTAAGGTGGACTGATCATCCAAGTAAATTCTCCCTTTGTGTAAAATCAACCCTTCCACAATTTTAAATTCTGGGTAGTTGCTGGGGTTTTCTTCTATCTCCTGCTTAAGCTTCCTTAAAGAGGCTAATGTCTTGGTTTCTTTTTTCAATGCGTCCACAAAAATAAACTGAGGCATAGATAGTACCATACAAACAGATTCAACAGATTCAACACAGATTCTTGACAGTGCATCAGCCACTTTATTGGAGGATCCAGGTTTATATATGATGATATAATCATAGCCTAGTAATTTAGAAAGATACTGATGCTGTTCAGGGGTTTGGATTACCTGAGTCATCAATTCTTTGATGCTTTTGTGATCTGTTTGGATGACAAATCTTCGACCAAGTAGATAAGGTCTCCATTTCTTTACCGCAGCAATGATAGCATGTAATTCCCGAATATAAGTGGATGAGTGTAGCAGCTTTGGACAAAACTTCTTGCTAAAGAAGGCAATAGGATGACTATTTTGAGATAACACTGCACCCATGGCTGTCCCTGATGCATCTGTTTGAACTGTAAAAGGTAGAGCAAAGTTTGGGATAGCCAAGACTGGTGTTTGAACCATTGCATTTTTTAATTTATCAAATGCTGCTTGAGCTTCACTTGACCATTGAAAAGCATCTTTCTTGAGTAAATCAGTAAGAGGTGCAGCGATGGAGGCGTACCCTGCTACAAAGCGTCGATAGAACCCTGTCAAACCAAGGAATCCTCTTAATACTTTTAAAGAGTGAGGGATAGGCCAATCCACCATAGCTTGAATTTTGGATTTGTCTGGGGCCACTTGGTTGAATGAAATGATATGGCCTAGATATTCCATGGAGGTTTCACCAAAAGAACATTTCGAAGCTTTCAAGAAAAATTGTTGTTTCAACAGAAGTGTGAAGACTTGCCTCAGATGTGCAATATGTTCATCAAAAGACAAACTATAGACTAGTATATCATCGAAGAATACTATCACAGATTTTCGCAATAGAGGTTTCAACAACGAATTCATGGCAGCTTGAAAAGTTGATGGAGCATTACACAAACCAAAAGGCATTACCCGAAACTCATAGTGGCCTTCATGTGTCCGAAAAGCAGTTTTATGGATATCCCCTTCATGTACCCGTAGTTGATGATACCCAGCTCTTAAATCCAACTTAGAGAAGAATTTGGCATTGCCCAATTCGTCTAGCAATTCATCAATTGTGGGAATTGGAAAACGATCCTTCACCGTAATAGCATTTAAGGCTCGATAATCGACACATAGACGCCATGAGCCATCTTTCTTTTTGACCAAGAGTACTGGAGAGGAAAAAGCACTGTTACTCGGGCGAATAATGTGTGTCTTCAACATTTCATTGACTTGAGCTTCAATTTCTTGCTTCTGGAAGTATGGGTATCGGTATGGGCGAACATTAACCGGCATACTTCCTGGATTAAGGTGTATGTGATGCTGAATTTGTCGTGGAGGGGGAAGCACAGTAGTATTCTGAAATAGAGATTCAAACTGTTGAAGTAAAGACGAAAGGGACGAAGGTGGAATTGATTGGGTTCTCTTCGGTGGAGTGTCTTCATTGGGCTCGGGTGTGGGCTCAAACACTTGTAATTGAAAGCAAACTGCCATGCTTTCTGTGTCTTGAAGCCTTTTGAATTGGGAAAAAGAAATTTGATCCACTTGGGGTTTAGGTTGGCCCGAAAGTGAGACCCATTGACCTTTCCACATAAATTTCATAACTAAACTATTATAGTCAGTCACCACAGGGCCTAATTGTTTCAGCCATTGCACCCCCAGTACTACATCCGCACCTCCCAATGGTAAAACAAAGAGTTCTACCTCAAAAACAGTGTTTTGTATTTTGAGAGGAACCTTGGAACAAAGTGAAGTGCAATTGAGATGTTCCCCATTCCCCACCAAAACTCGAAAAGGAGAAATTGGTTTTGAAATGAGACCCAAAAATTTCATCAGTCTAGCTTGAATAAAGTTATGGGTACTCCCTCCATCCACTAAGATTTGCAATGTATGTGATCCTACTTGGCCTAAGAAACGGAGTGTTTCAGGTTTGGCATGGCCAGTCATTGCGTGAAGGCTTATTTGGGCTGTTGGGTCCACCTCAGATAGGGCCTGGTCTTCATCCTGCACTGAACCACCCGAATCCATGAGCGGGTCATCTTCCTCATCTACCAGTAACAGGAAAAAACGTGATTTGCATTTATGGCCTGGTTTGAATTTTTCGTCACAATTGTAACAGAGACCTCGGTCTCGTCTGGCCTGCATTTCACTGGCAGTCAAACGTTTAATGGGAACAGCTGGTGATTTGGTGACTGATGGGTTTGGAAACAGGGGAGGTTTTGGTGAAGCAGAGGTGGGTGGTGGAGAGAAGTGTTTGGAGCGAGAAGATGAACGAATGTCAAGCAATTTTTCTTCTTGAATTTTGGCTAAGGCTAGAGCTTGAGCAAGGTTGAGTGGTTGATGAACCTGGACTTCCCGTCGAATATCCGATGACAGGCCGGAAATAAAACAGCTCAACAGAGCAGAGGTGGGCAAGCCAATGGTGCGATTAGCTAATGCCTCAAATGCTGTTTGATATTCCCGTACGGTGTCAGTTTGTGTGAGCTTAAAGAGAGAGCCCTGGGGATCTTCGTAGAGGGATGAGGCAAATCGTACTTCCAAGGTATGTAAAAAACTGGCCCACGAACGCAGTTGGCCGTTGGAATGCATCCACTGGAACCAACTTAAGGCAGGGCCATCAAGGTAGAAAGACACAATAGTTAAGCGCTGGTCGTCAAGTGTTTGATGATAGTTGAAAAACTGTGTGATTTTGAAAATCCATCCCAAGGCATCTGTTCCGTCGAAACGAGGAACATCCAGGCGAAAGGAAGATTTCAACATGCTCTGTGAAGTTTCTGGGTTGGAAGTTTGGGAATGATGGGAGTGTTCAGTGTTGCGAGGTGAAGGAGAAATGGTTTCAAGGGATTCTAGACGAGAGCAGACTTCATCTATGCGTTTGTGAATGGAAGTTTGAGATAGAACCAAATTATGGAGAGCTGCTTCGATTTTGTCTGCTGGGACGGAGGTGGATTTGCTTTTGGTTTGTTCCGCCATGGGAGGAGCAATGAAAGCACCAAATGAAAGAAATGGTTTTAAACAAGCACAAGTAACTCTGATTCGAGGTCAGAGAGCCTCCAGAAAAATATAAGAAAGGAAATTGGAATAAATTCTTCTCTATTCATTTCTTCTCCAGATGGAGTTTAAATAGAGATTTCTTCTTACAAGCCAGTTTTACTGGTTCCCTTGAATTATGGATCTGCAACTAACTTGCACTAAGCCATAACTAACTCGCACTACCACACCTGAAATCACGTAGCCACAGTTTTATTATAACAGAAAATATTCTAATGCTTGTAATCGTCCCACCCCTGTGGTCTCTTTGATTTTCTATGAGGCCTTGTCTGGTTGTTTATTTCCTCAACTTCCTTTGGGTCGATATTCCTATCACACTCGTCTAAATTTTTGGAGATGCATACTTCATTTCTACTATCTGATACTTGACTAGCTTATAAACTCAAATTGGGTAAGCCACTAAGGGTGACTTATGGCCCAGGTGAACCTAAGCTATAAACAAATTCAAAACTAATCTTTTTCACTTGAATTTTATAGCATCGTGTATTAATGTTTTATGATTAAGACTTAGTATTTCTGTAATTTTCAGCCACCGAGTTTTAGCTTTTATGATGCAGCAAAATCAAAGATTGACAATTGCAAGGTCAGTATCTCTGTCTTGAAAACTTGCTCTTAGACCTTTCTGCTGCAAAATCTACACTCGCAAGCATCATAGACCATATAAATTGCCAGCTACTACTGTATGAGCTAAATTAAATAGGTATACAATCACAGACAGAAAGTATGTTGATATATGAGTGCAACCTTCTTAGGTCATCCTGTTTTAACTCCACTTCTTCTTTGCTTTCAAATACCAAACTAGCATTTTGTTTGTCCCTCTGCAGATAGTCGATTCAATCATATCACATGGAAGCTTTTTAACAAATTCCTTCATCGAGCATAATCTAGTTGGAATCAGGTGCAGAATAAACTCAGACGTTCGCTTGAAGGTTTGGTGAATCTATTCCAATGTGATGTTATCTAAGCATTTTGTTGGAAAATTACAGAACAGGAAGATAAAGCAAATCTTTAACTGCAGTAACTCATACCTGATTCATCAAATGCATAGCAATTCTAAAATTTATAGGCTTAACATTCTTAAAATCTTGCTTCATGAAAATGTAAAATACACTTCTAGAACAAATATATATGTAGGTATTTTTGTTTGCTAAGTTTGCTTATGTAGAATTATCCCATTACAATTCCATGAAGGACACAGTGATGCTTGGAGCTGATTTCTATGAAACCGACACTGAAGTGGCAGCCCTATTAACTGAGGGAAGAGTTCCAATAGGAATAGGAGAAAATACATAAATAAAGTACTAGCTGCAACTCTCGCTCCCCTTCTAGCCATTTAGTTTCTCTTGCTGCTGTTTCTCATCATTTTTCTCTTCATATATCTGCAGAGACTGCATCATTGACAAAAATGCTAGAATTGGAAAGAATGTTGTGATAGCAAACTCAGAGGTATGATTCTTCAAACCATTTTACGTTACTGAATAAGGAAAACATAGGATATGTCACACCAAATACAATTTGATATCTAACTTAGTTTTACTGGTTACTTGGAAGAAAATCACCAAAAAAAAAAAAATTAACACTGAAACACAGGAATTTAACATGCTTCTGCAAATTGCCCAAGTCTATATGAGAAGCATTAGAAAAATCCACCAATAAAATTAAGCAAATACAACTTTTTTTTTTTCAATTTCTTTCACAAATCTAAACCCCAATTAAATCCCAAACATCTCGTTCATTCACAAAATAATTTTTTCGCTCAAAATTCTGCAACATCTCATTCTCTTCTTTTGCAAACATTGCTCTCTCTAACCGTAGTACAAAACTTCAAAATAAGGCTTTACTATCTTTGCTTGTGGCACCTTTTTTTTTTTTTTTTTTTTTTCTTCTCTTCAAGTGGCAGACATCACATTAACCCACCGATATACTAAGAGAACAGAACTATATACTAAATATTGAGTCAAAAAAGAATATGAAAAAATTAGAATATGACAAAAAAGAATAGTTAAAAATGTAACCAATTGTAATCAAATTCTATCCCACAACACAATTTGTGAAATATTGGGTCAAAAATTTAAATATATATAGTCACTCATATACTAAATATTTTACCTCTTTTATTATTTTCCTTTGTCAACTTTATATAATTGGGCTTGGGTCTAATAAAATCCCCAACGCTCCAGCTTAACTTATTCCCTTAACATTATCTCCAATTAACTTATACAAATTTCAAACAACTTTCTCTGCCTTCATAATCACCATACAACCTCCACAAGCTTTCAATATTCCAACTATTCTAGAATATCCATAAGCCAATGAATATAAAATGTTAATGACCACAAGAAAAATTCAAAATTTTCACCTAATATTAGCATATGCCTCGAATCACCAAAGGAGTTAACACTACCATCACTCAATTTAATTTCACATTACCAATATCAACGACACCCATTAAACATAGTACGAGCATGTAGAAAAGCTAATACTCATTCAAAGAACCCTTACCTTTAATAATTCTCTCAAAATTCTAGCAAAAAAAGAAAAAGAAAAAAACATTAGGAAAAGAAAAATGTTTATGATACAATAGTAGATATCACATTGGTTGAGATTATACTTTTGAATTATTCCAACAAAAAAATTAAATGGGTTTGATTAAAGTTGAGGTGAGTTCATTTAAATTTAAATATTGATATGTGTGTATGGTGTAACAATTATTAGTGTGTAAGGAAAATTAGAAAAAAAAAAAGTAATGAAAATAAAAACACTAAATTTGTATGTTAGCTTGAACTGCTGTCTACAGGGAATACAAGAGGCTGATAGATCTTTAGAAGGGTTTTACATCCACGCTAGTGTTACAATAATTTCAAGGGAAATATACCAAAAGAGATTGAGAACTTGACAATGCTTAAGGAGTTGAACCTTAGCTTCAACAGTTTGTAAGGTATGATTCATCTCATTTAACACTCGTTAACACCAATATGCGACATGCCTTGTTAACAGTATTTTCAAGGTATATTTGATATGAGAAAATTAATTTGAAATATATCTTATGTAAATGTGATCAAATTGTTATTGGTTATGTGAAAAAGATTTTTAAAAGAATAGAAAAAGAAAGTATATGATGTACAATAATAGCTTTCAAAATTTGCAACGATAATTGAATTATTCCTATTATGGCAGGTATAATACCAAACGAGATTGGGCATCTACATAGACTAAAAACAACAATTTATGGTTTTAATTTTATTTTGTATTATCTATCCTTGAGGATTTTTTCTTCCCTTATGTGTAAAGTATGGATTNGAAAGTATATGATGTACAATAATAGCTTTCAAAATTTGCAACGATAATTGAATTATTCTTATTATGGCAGGTATAATACCAAACGATATTGGGCATCTACATAGACTAAAAACAACAATTTATGGTTTTAATTTTATTTTGTATTATCTATCCTTGAGGATTTTTTCTTCCCTTATGTGTAAAGTATGGATTAGAAGGAATTGTTTGTAGGCAAGGTGATGTGTATAGCTATTGCATTTTGCTTATGGAAACCTTCACAGGAAAAAAGCCCATAGATCCAATGTTTCATGGAGAATTTAGCATTAAGTACTGGGTAAAATAGTCCTACCCTTATGTAGTAATTGATATTATTGATGCTCAATTATTGACAAAAGACAAAGGACAATTTTCTATAATAAAGGATTGGGGTTAATGTTGCATTGTTCAGCAGATTCTCCTAATGAGAGAAAAAAATATGAAAGAAATATTTGTTGCACTCAGAAAGATCAAAATCAAATTTTTGAATAAAGCTAGAAATCCTGAAGCATTAGATTGAGTTTCTCTTATCATAAGTATTTTTCTTTCCATGATGAAAAGTTTTTTAAATTACCAGGAACTCGTTTTTAATTGTCACGTGCACTAGCTACATGGTTAAACTACCATAATATTATTCATTCACTACTAACTTATAATATTCCATTTATTGCAGAATATTCATATTCCAATGAAACTAATCTATCCAAAGAAATTCAATTTTATAGGCCAAAAAGAAAATTTAAATTTTGACACAATGACAATATATGTCTTAGGGTCCGTTTGAATAAATAATTTATTTAAGCTTTTATATAAAAGACTTTATGTAAAAAGTTTTTATAGCATGTACTCTTTTTAAATTAAGCTATTTAATCATGAAAAGCCATAATTTACACTGCCATCACACAATCTAATTTCACACTACCAACTTGGGATAGGAAAGCTTCGGTGACAATTTCTTCTGGTGGGACAACAGCTGGTCAACGCTCCAAGTCAATATAATTGAATAGTGATAACATTTCATATATGTTTTACCACTTAAACATCAAAATAAGTTTCACTATTATTTTATCGTAGAAGTTTCAAATTTAATCCCATTAAAACGAATAGAATGTAATTATCGGAGGGACGAAAAAAGAAAAAAAAATAATATTTATATATAACTTTTTATAATTGTTTAAAAATACAAATACATTTTGCGTAACCTCTATTTAATTGAGAAAGAAAATAAGAAAAATAAAATAAAAGTAAAACATACAAAACAGTCTTAAAATGAATTTAATTCTTCGATTAATATCATTCTGAGAGAAAGTATTAGAATTTTCACAATATTATTTCAAACATAAATTCTAGAACTCCCTCAAAAACTGCTCCTTCATGCTACGACAAATTAATTCTGCATATATTGAAAATGAAAAAGGCAAAATAGTGAAGGACATTAAAAACATGTTTGATGAAGGAAACAGTTTTACTCTTAATGGGATAGCATAGCACTCACCATTTTCTTATCATTTAAGAATGGCTTCTCCCATGACCATTACTCCCGATTCTAACGTTTCAACATTGTTTACCCAACCTATAATAAAGCAATTATGATTTCGACGTGTGTTGCTGTTGCTGTGGCTGTGCTGTCTTAGTACCGTGCCCGTGCAACAACTAAGGACAGCTGTCCGCACTCTGCAAAACTGTGTCGTATATGTAAAAGACGATGTCGTTCCTTTTTCTTCTGAGCAAAGCTTGAAATATTATACGACATGTCGTCATGAGAGAGATATGAGCACAAGCTAGTAGCCAGTTGTATTGTGTGTGTAGATTGCTAAATCATTTTAATTTCATTTGAGGCATTACTCAGGCCAATACAAAGAATTCGCTTTTGGTATTAGCCAATAGTAAGATAAAGGGTGACTACATTAGCCTCCAACGTTTCTGATGTTTAATGAAAAGGGTCTAAAACTTTCTTAAGAAAAAAAAAAGAAAAAGNAAAAAAAAAAAAAAGAAACGGACACTGAACATTTTAGTAAAATGATAATATATGAATGTCATATAAGATTAGATGGAAATATAGAAATTTTTAGTACTTAGATGTTAATTTAAGTAATCTGTTAGAGATTGGGAGTTCATATTTTTGTATTATTATTTAAGCAAATATATAATCATACTAAACATTACATAAATTATACTAACTAGGTTATAAATCAGTTAGTCATAAGGCTCTCTTTGCAAGAAAATGATCTTACGTTCGAGGTATCTTATTAACAAAATGAGTGTCTCAAAGTGTTCCTCCACACGAAACTACAACTATACATGTTTTGACAACAGGACCCCTGAAACAGTGATGATAACTTGCCCTAAGTAGGTTCCTGGGTTATCAAAAAAAAAAAAAAAACATTACATAAATTCTTAATTGTTTTATATATTAACATACACCTCTTTTTAATTTCAATTTTCTTATATGACTTTTAATTTCAATTTTAACTCAACAAAAACTTCTTTATCTTATACTAAAACCTAAAACAAGTGAGATGAATGTAATTTTAAAAATAACAAAGAATATCAGCATACTTTTGTTAAACTTCAACAAAGATTAGGTAAATAAACATACTTAGTCTTAGTTGCAGGATTTGATAAATAACCATTTCTGTCGTTTAGATTTTTTTTTAAAAAAATAAATAAGAGTGACCTTTGCAGTTTTGAAAGTACAATTAGATAGTTTGAGAACGTGAAGAAGGCCCATATATATAAAATGTTTTTGTGAGAATTTATTATCTAAGTAGTACATGAAAGAGTCGTAACTTGTTAATGCAGTAATTAATATTATAGATATCAAATTGTTGAGAGAAGATAGAGAGCAGTTAGCTATTAAGAAAGGACGTTTGTCATCCATCGTCGAGGTAGCATAGGATATATCCCGCAACAAACTAGGATAAATATAAAAAGATGTCTTAACTGCACTCAAGAATATCAAAATCAGGTTTTTGAATCATTCTAAAGCTCCTTTACTATTAGCTTCAGTTTACTTTTTAATTTCTAATCGAAGATCTTTATATCAGCCTTTATTCCATTTGAAGTGTTAATTTGGCTAAATTGATCAAGGTATATGCATCTAATGGTCAGCACCGACAACAATGTAATAAGTTAAAGAAATAAAGTGCATGTTAATGTTATTCACATGCACGTACAGCCTTAACATTAATGCATGAACTGAATCATGCAATGTTTCATTTATGGTGAGAAGAAAAACATGCAATTAAAGCACCCAATCTTTCTCTCTCTCTTTTGTATGTTACTCCTCTCTCTAAACGTGCAGTGCGCACCCAAACTGCAAAAGAGGCACACCTTACAACACTCCTCAAAGGAAAACTTCTTCACTTATATATGTATTTTTAATAGGAGCGATCTCTAACTTATATATGTATTTTTAATAAGAGCGATCTCTTGCAGATCTGTGGCTCTTCAGATCTTCTTGTATCTTCTTCTCTTGTTCACGCCCAGAACCCGGACCTCTTCGTGTATCGTTTTTCAATTTATCTTCCCAACTTCGTCTTCTTCTTCATTCTATCTTTCATGTTTCCTATGTTCCCCATTATTATATCAGTAAGCAGCCAACATCATGGTTCCAGAAACATAGAGGAAGCAGAAGAAGGAATCGAGCTTCCGGTGGCAATGGAAGAGGTGCTGGTGGTGCAGCGACCACCGTTGAGACCCATCGAAGACTCAAAGTTGAAGAAATCCCATGGAGATGAAGTCTTCAAAGATATGGTCAACAGTAACAACTCCACTCTAAAACATTAATAAGGAAAAAATAAATAAAGTAGCAGCAAAAACATAATAGCTCAGCTCGCCGGAGATGGTGGTAATGGCGGTGACACTGGAATGTGGCACTGACGCCGGCGAAGCTCATCGGAGACGAGTGTGGTCATGGCAGAGGGACAGAGAGAGAGTTGGGGTATGGGGTTTGTGTTTGATAAGGGGTAAGGGTGGATAGTTTTGTCATTTTATATAAATTCATATGAGCTCCTGCATGTGGTCACAACTGGTATAAGCATGCAATATGAAGTAAACTTCTTGTTAATGCATTTATGTGTTGTTTCCTTTATTCATGCTTTTGGGTTCTTCCTTTTAGGGATCAGCCACGGATTTATGGGGCACTGGTTCTACATTTCAAATTTTTTTACTAAATTACTTTGTGGCTTCAATCTGAAAGTTAAACTCTAGTGACGGGGCCTTTTTGAGCCCCATCACGCCAATGATGTGGTATGTCATTTGTTTATTTTTTCTTATTGCGGGAACAATTTTTTGGATCCTAGAGCGTAGGAAAATATGATGATTTCAGGAAGTCACCTAGAGAACAAGTTGTAATTATCCTATGGTAAGTTCATATATTACTATTTCTTATGTTAGCTTACTACTGTTTGAGTTGTTTGATAATCATTATCTAACTTAAATCATCTTCATTCATTTGAAAAAGATAAAAATATTCTTTTTTCTTCATTGGCAAGAAAGATCATGATATGTGAAAGACTAATTTTTTCAAACTAGGAGTGGCTGAAACTCTATTTGTGTATATAAATAGATCAATAGAAGTATAAAGAATCCATAGAAATGAATCTATTTTCAAATTTAAAAGGGCGTCTGACTATTCCATATAGTGATCCTATAAGAATGTTTAGAGCTTGCTCTCACTTAATTAAAATCTTACTTTGTGAACAAAATTTAGCACACACAAATAACATAGTTTTCAAATATGAGAAGCCAGAAATATGTATGTGATTATTGTGAACAAGCTCTTACCATTGTTCACTTCATATTCTAGAGGTGTATAGATCTGCAGGTTTTCATGTTACTTAATGAGAAAGAAGAGAGCCTTAGAACACCTTCTCTGGTTGATTTGTCAACTGCCATTCTAAAGCTCTCAGAGTGGGGAACTCCAGCGAATTCAAGACAAATATTGGTGAGGCAAAGTGCTTGCAGCACAGAAGGTGCAAAGCAAGAAATAAACC
>QAOA01004158.1:185203-251536 GCA_003255065.1 Cercis canadensis
TTTTTTTTTTTTTTTTTTTTTTTTTTTTTTTTTTTTTTTTTTTATTTTTTTTTTTTTTTTTTTTTTTTTTTTTTTTTTTATAACTTCTGAGATATTTTGTTTTACGCAATAAAAGCATGCATTGTAGTATTGGAGGAATGGATTTGTAAAAAGTGGAATAAAAATGGGAAATATATCGAAACACTACACATAATTATATATATTACACATTTTATATTCTTAATTTGTACCCTTTTCTATTGCAAACATAATTTTAAGAGAAAGGTGATGCAGGGAAAAGAAAAACAAAACAAAAAATCTTTTGACACAAAGTGAAGCCAATAAACCCATCTGTATGAAGAAGTGAATTGTAATTAACATGTTCACTGAACAATGGATAAAAATTGTAATTACACATTTACTTTCAAGTTAGATCAGTAAAATTTACAGTGACCAATAGTGTATGAGACAGGCTCCAGTTTAGAAGCTAAAGTGAAGACTAAAGTGCAATTACGTAGAGATAGTTAATTAGCCATTATGTGAGGAACAACTTCCAAACTATCATCTCACTTGGACTAAGATTTGTCCAATAAACATTGATAATAGTGAACGATGATGCATCAAGCACAAAGATAATGTGATGTGTTTAGTTCACAGAAATATGCATAATGGGCTGCAATTTTCATCAAACAATCAATGGTGTTAAAGGAAGTTGAGGGTAAAAAATAATAAAATAACTTACTGGCAACCAATCAGAAACCGCTAAAGGAATAGCCTTGGACGCCGCCCTCTGTATTTTCCACAAAATTGCAGTTTCGGAGAGGACAATTGCTACCCTTTCATTTCCCCACTCTGACTCCGCATCTGCACAAATTAAAGCATATTATCATATGATATACTTTGCACCATGATATAATAGTGAACGATGATGCATCAAGCACAAAGATAATGTGATGTGTCTAGTTCACAGAAATATGCATAATGGGCTGCAATTTTCATCAAACAATCAATGGTGTTAAAGGAAGTTGAGGGTAAAAAATAATAAAATAACTTACTGGCAACCAATCAGAAACCGCTAAAAGTATCCCAAGTTTTTTTTTTTTTTTTTGTCAAAAGTATCATAATTGATTAAGTGAATTTATTTATTTTTTAATTCTTTTTCTTTGGTGAGATTGGATATGAAACTTCCACTTAATTTTGGATGGAGAGGATGGATTTAAGAAGAATAAAAATATAATAAATTAAGTTAGCACTTCCGACGAAACCAAATATATATAATTTCATTGGATTCTATTTTCCAGAGAAATTGGTGCAGAATGGGATATAGATAGATTTGTGAAAACACGTGAGGCTCTTGGCTCCTCCATTATAAACTAATCCAAAGTCAGTTTTCCCAACTTCCAAGCAAGTAATTATACATGATGGAGGTAAAAACGTGTGACACGAATTTGACTTCCATACTGCTTACTCACATCAAATTAATTTCCACAGTTATTAAAAATTTAAATTTTTATAAATTAGCCTTTAAAAAAGTTTATTATAAAATAATCTTTTAATCCAATCATCAAGATTTTTTAAAAATTGATTTCTATAATACACATAAATATTTATTACAAAATAGTTTTTCAATTAATAATATTTATACCAATTTATCAGAAATCTTGATGATTGAAGAATTATTATATAGAAAATATTTTTTTCGGGACTAATTTATTAGTGAGAATTAGTTAGATATGATTTAGTACAATCATACCTTATATTTTAAGATCTCTCACTTATTAGTAGAAATTAATGTATCTAAGTTATTAGTTTATATATGATATACTCTTTTCACGAGCACTAACTAAACTAAACATGTATTTGTTATGTAATCTTTTAATTTCAAAGCTGAAAACAATTTTGTTATTATATAAAAAACACATAAGATTCGTATCTTCATATATTATATTGTTTATTTTTATTTATATCCTCTCACTTTTATTTTTATGGTCATTATAAAGCAAATTTTAGAAGTCTACAAAACGTAAAACATTTGTCAAGAATATGGGAACCACCTTTCTATGTTAATAGCTCTAGCAGTGCCCTTAATCCTATGCCCACATTATTCAGTCCTTATGATTTATTAATGTCATTGCGGCTCTCCTATTGAAAAGAGAATCTGATATTCTAACATTATTTCAATACGAGATAATAAATCATAGTACATTATTTGCTGGCGATAATGCCCACTAATAAAGTGCCAATAGAACCACACACATTCTATTATTATTATTGAAATTGGAAAACTGTGTAGGTGACTAGGTGTGAGAATTAGATATTGTTGTTAGAGATACTTGTTTTAGCTCCGCCTATTTATACTCAAGTCAGTCTTGTGGCATGCTATCTCATAATTTCAGAAACCATTAGATTCCAACTTTTTGTTACTTGTCTATCTTTTCACTAAAAAGTCATCATGAACTCCCAACTCAACGGAGTTCACTTCCTCTTTGTTCCAACTGAGTTGCTTGTGCTCTACTGTTTTATGGCCCGTACTAGTATTGCTGTGGTTGAAGTCCTCAACATTAACACCGACCAGTCTTCTCTTCTTGCCTTCAACGACCATATCACTTATGACCCCAATAATTTCCTTGCCAAAAACTGGTCAGTTAAAACCCCTGTTTGCAATTGGTTTGGCATCACTTGTGCTTCTTCCCACCTTAGAGTTACTGCCCTCAATCTCTCTCACATGAGTCTTGTTGGAACCATTCCTCCTCATATGGGGAACCTGTCCTTCCTTTCTAAGCTAGATCTTTCCAACAATACCTTTCATGGTTCCCTTCCTAGTGAATTGACTCAGTTACGTAGAGTGAAACTCATTCACCTACGATTCAACAACTTCAATGGGGATATCCCATCATGGTTTGTGTTCTTACCGAAACTTGAACAGTTGTGGTTAGGCTATAACAGTTTCACGGGTAAGATCACACCCTCCTTATTCAACCTAACTTCACTGCAAACACTTGATCTTACTAGTAACAAACTTTGGGGTTTTCTACCCTCCAACTTCTTCAATGCCCCTGCATTACAACGGGTGAGTGTTTATGATAACCAAATCTCAGGCTCTATCCCAAGCTCTATTTCCCACATATCATCGCTTCAAGTTATCGATCTCGGCAACAACAACCTTTCTGGTGAAGTCCTAGAAAATATCTTCTATTACCTTCCTAAATTGGAGAAGTTTAGCCTAAACAGGAACCAGTTCGTTGGAGAAATTCCACTTAGCCTGTTTAATTGTAAGCAGCTGCAATATTTGTGGTTAGGTCAGAATAGTTTCAAGGGAAATATACCAAGAGAGATCGGGAATTTGACAATGCTTAATTCATTAGTCCTTGGCTACAACAATTTGCAAGGTATGATTCATTCCTTTAGTTTACAAATAACCTTGTTAACTCTGATATTTGAAATACAAGAATACATACTACCTTGGTATAGAACAATGGCGGATCCAGAAATTTTAATTAGTAGGGGCAAGAAATAGACTATAAATATTTTTACCAAAAGAAAATACTGTAAATCTGTATAAGTGATAAAACAACGATATGAAATACAATACACAAGATATAACATGGTTCGGTTTCAATGTGAAACCTACATCTATGGGTGAGAAATGAAAATTAATTTACTAGACAAAAAATAGGAGATTAAAAAAGTAATTCTCATTCTCACCAAATCTCCAATTACACCAAATGTCTCTCATACAAAATACATAATTTCGTGGCCAAAAAAACACAAAATACGTCAACTTTTACAAATTAAAATTGCTCTCTATGTGTTTTCATATTTTGAAAATGTTTTATGATTTTTTCTTTTTCAATACTATTAAAATTATCTCTCTCTACATGCTGACTATTAAATGTTATGGACCTATGGTAAAATCGTAGAAGAGGAAAGGAAAAGCTAACTTAATTCTTTCTCTCTCTCTTCTGATAACTTTTTATTTTCTCCTATCTTCACTATCACTCCTCACCTCAAGTCTCAAGTGACTTTTGAATTACATCTTAAAAGAATTCGTGGAGTACAACTGGCTGAATGAGTGGCGCCATGTTGGGATTTGGGCCATGTGGGGGAACTTCTAAATTTCCATGGGGGCAAAAAAATTTATTACATATAAAGATTAATTGTTCTTTTTTTTTTTTTTTTTTTTTCCTTGTTGGGGCAATTGCCCCACACTCTAGAACGTGGATCCACCTCTAGTATAGAATCAAAAATTCATTCTTTTAAGTAAAATTTATACATTTGAAATGAGAAAAATCTTTTGAAAGAAACATGAAATGTCTAAATTTTTGGATATCTTGGATTTATTATTGATGTGCACAATGCCTTTAAATATTGAAATGTGATAGAATTGTTTCTATTATATATGACAGGTATAATACCAAACGAGATTGGGAATCTATATAATCTAGAGCTTTTGGATCTTGAAGTTGACAACCTAAGTGGCCAAATTCCATCAGAAATTTTTAATATTTCTACTATAATAACAATTTCCCTAACCTATAATCAACTCTCAGGTAGTCTACCATTAACCTTAGGCTTCATGACTCCAAATCTTAAGACGTTATTATTAGGTAATAATTATCTCCGTGGAAAAATCCCAAGCTCTATTTCCAATGCTTCTTTGCTCACTGAACTAGACTTGCTAGAAAATTCATTTTTTGGCTACATTCCAGACATATTTGATAATTTAAGGAAGCTCGAATGGCTTGACCTTGCATCGAATAATTTGACTTCTGACCCTTCCAATCCAGAGTTGAATATCATAAATTCTTTAAGTAGTAGTAACTATCTAAGACTAGTATCCTTCTCAAAAAATCCTTTGAACTCCATCCTTCCAATGTCCATTGGCAATCTCTCCACTTCTCTAGAGCACTTGAGATGTGAGATTTGTGTAATGAGGGGTAGCATTCCACCAAATATTGGCAACTTAAGTGGCTTAATATCACTTGACCTTGGTCAAAATCAACTGACTGGAACCATTCCAACTGAAATAGGGAAGTTACAAGAGTTACAAGCTCTCTTTCTTGGTGGGAACCTGTTAGAAGGACTTCTTCCACGTGCAATATGTCAACTCAAGAGCTTGTGGTCATCAGACTTGGGTATTAACAGTTTTTCCGGACGAATACCTACTTGCTTGAGTAACCTTACATTATTGAGGGAGTTTTATCTTAATGGTAATAAGTTGAACTCGACAATACCTTCTGATTTGCTGAGCCTCACATATTTATTACATTTAAACTTGTCATCAAATGAGCTAATAGGACCTCTCCCACTAGGTATTGGAAATTTAAGAGTTTTGACAAAGCTTTATTTATCAGATAATCATTTATCAGGTAACATTCCAAGCACCATGGGAGGACTTCAAGATTTAAGTCATCTTGACTTGCAACGAAATAAATTGGAAGGATCTATTCCTGAATCTTTTGGCAGTTTGGTGAGTTTGGAAGAACTTTATTTATCAGAAAACAATTTATCTGGTGTTATACCCAAGTCTTTAGAGGGACTCGTGCATATGAAGTTTTTCAATGTCTCTTTCAATAAATTAGAAGGAGAGATTCCAAGTGGTGGCCCTTTTAGAAACTTGTCTTCTCAATCATTCATGGGGAATGAAGGACTTTGTGGTGCTCCACACTTGCAAGTCCCAAAATGCAAAACTACTGCATCTAGCAAATCCCCAAAAACTACTGCAATTGTGCTGAAAATTGTTTTGCCCGCTGGGTTTGCCACATTAATGTTTATATTGACTTTCTTATATGTGCTAAAATGCAAAAATCATAGGGAGTCGTCCAACCCAGAGCAAGATTCAACAATGACAACATGGAGAAGAATTTCATATCATGAACTTCGGCAAGCTACAAATCAGTTTAGTGATGTCAATTTACTTGGTATAGGGAGCTTTGGAAAAGTGTATAAAGGAGTACTCAACGATGGGATGAATGTTGCAGTAAAAGTTTTCAATTTGGAGCTTGAAGGAGGATTTAGAAGCTTTGATTCTGAATGTGAAGTGCTAAGAAATGTCTGCCATCGAAATCTTATAAAAGTCGTTAGCAGTTGCAATAATGATATTGACTTCAAGGCATTGGTTGTGAGTTACATGCCTAATGGGAGTTTAGAGAGGTGGTTATACTCCGACAATCATGGGTTGAGTATAATGCAAAGGTTGAACATAATGATTGATGTTGCAGCAGCATTGGATTATCTACATCATGGTTGGTCTATGCCAATTGTACATTGTGATTTAAAACCCAATAACGTATTGCTAGATCAAGATATGATTGCACATGTGACTGATTTTGGCATTGCAAAACTCTTGGGTGGAGATTCCTTGACACACACTATGACACTAGCCACAATGGGTTATATGGCTCCAGGTGATGTTTCTAAATCATTTTCAACTAACTTTTTCGTTTCTTGCAAATATATCATGTTGTATAAATATTTCTAATATGTCGAAACATTTTCTAAGTTCATATCATAATATCAAATATCTTAAGAATTTTTTTCCCTTTACATGCAGAGTATGGATTGGAAGGAATTGTTTCTAGGCAAGGTGATGTATATAGCTATGGTATTTTGCTTATGGAAACCTTCACTAGAAAGAAGCCCACAGATGAAATGTTCCATGGAGAATTTAGCATCAAGCACTGGGTGAAAGATTCATACCCTGATGCAATAATTGATTTTATTGGTANTGCAGCAGCATTGGATTATCTACATCATGGTTGGTCTATACCAATTGTACATTGTGATTTAAAACCCAATAACGTATTGCTAGATCAAGATATGATTGCACATGTGACTGATTTTGGCATTACAAAACTCTTGGGTGGAGATTCCTTGACACACACTATGACACTAGCCACAATGGGTTATATGGCTCCAGGTGATGTTTCTAAATCATTTTCAACTAACTTTTTCGTTTCTTGCAAATATATCATGTTGTATAAATATTTCTAATATGTCGAAACATTTTCTAAGTTCATATCATAATATCAAATATCTTAAGAATTTTTTTTCCTTTACATGCAGAGTATGGATTGGAAGGAATTGTTTCTAGGCAAGGTGATGTATATAGCTATGGTATTTTGCTTATGGAAACCTTCACTAGAAAGAAGCCCACAGATGAAATGTTCCATGGAGAATTTAGCATCAAGCACTGGGTGAAAGATTCATACGCTGATGCAATAATTGATTTTATTGGTACCCAACTGTTAACAGAGGACAGAGGACAATTAGCTGTTAAGAAGGATTGCTTATTATCAATCATGGGGTTAGCATTGGATTGTTCAACAGATTCTCCGAATGAAAGGAGAAATATGACAGATGTCTTAGCTGCACTCAAGAAGATCAAAATCAAGTTATTGAATGAATCTGGAAATCCCAGAGCATCTGTTTGAGTTTGTTTACAAGTTTTTTAAGGTAAGTATTTTTCTTTCCATGCTTGAAAATTTTATGAGTAACTAATAAAGTCTTTTAAGTCACAAGGCGCTTATTTTTATTAGTCATATGAAGTAGCCGTATTTTTAAACTGCCATAATAATAAAATTATATCGTCTCTATATAATTTCAGCTAAACTAATGTAGGAAAGAGTGATAGGTTGACATTCAAACATGTTTGTTGGCTAAAGACACACATGCCTTGTGCAAGCAATAAACCAGCTTATTAATTAGCCTAATGGGTTTGATTTTACTTGATCCAGAGGAGATTGGATCAATCTTCAAACTGATCCTTGGAGCTGAATTAAACGCTGTTATGAAGAATCTCAAGCTGTCATTAGTGTGTGTCCGTGTGTGTTGTGATTTTCATTCGAACATTCAAGTCAAGTAGGTAAACTATTACATGGTTTGAGTGTATGACTTTAAGATATTACACAAAATAATATGATATACAAATTGATATGCCACAAACCTTGTATTTGACTTCAAATAATTAAATGAATAACAGTTTAATAATCCTATCAAAATCATGAAACTGCCANGATCACATTATATGATGATTAATCTCAATAAACAATCAAATACTTAAGTAAAGGATATCTAAAAAGTGGATATAAAAGCCACTCAACACACATAAACTACAAAACCCCGTAGCATATTCTCCAATTCATGATACCAAAGAATATTTGAGGACTAAATAGTAATTTCATTTGGTGCTTTCTATGAGCACCATTTTAAAACACAAACCAAATTGGTGGATGGAATTGAATTTGGATAACGTGGCCCAATCCTCCAATAGCCTGCTGCACATGTAAGCACATCTCCAATCTCAACACACAGGCTGTTGCTCTCAGCTTCTTCATATGTAGGGCATTATAGTACACACACTAATTAAGTTCTTCATTGACTACTGAAATTCCTATTTTCTTCCCCTGAGCTCGTAAAATTTTGTAATGGTGAACTCATGGGCCGGAAGCTCAAGCTCGCCCGAGTTCAGCAACAAGGAGGTAATGGTGTTTGCAATAAGAATGTTAAGCAACATTTCTGCATGTCTCTCACTGCTGATGTTACCAGCGAAACCAAGGTTAGTTGAATTTCTCATTCTTTCCCTCTCTTTGAAATTGTAAATGAAACTGCATGGCAAACTAGAATTAATTGAAATCAAGAAAGTTAGGAAATACTAGGTTAGAATTATTGTAAGGCAATAGAGAAGAAGTGCAGTACAATTGGTCAAGCGTTGACTTTACATGTTCTTGCCATTGACAAACGGTTGTCATATTACTTTACATTTTAAGCTTTATTGTTAAATATTTTATATTGAGTAGCTCATTTTCTCTAAAAATAATAAGAGTAAAACCCCTTTTTGGTTCCTGAAAAATTCAATGATGGACAAGTTAGTCCCCCAAAAATGTTCGCTGACAATTTCGTCCTCAAATTATGGTTCCGTACGACAAATTAGTCATCGAAAAATTTTCGCTGACAATTTAGTCCTCGAATTATGGTTCCNTTGACAAACGGTTGTCATATTACTTTACATTTTAAGCTTTATTGTTAAATATTTTATATTGAGTAGCTCATTTTCTCTAAAAATAATAAGGTTTAAATGTATTGCAAATTCTTATAGTTTGTACAAATTTTAAATCAAGTCTTTCTAATTTAAAATAATAAGGTTTTTTTTTTTTTTTTTTTTTTTTTTTTTTTTTTTTTTTTTTTTTTTTNTCTGGAGATACATAGTACTCAAGTTTTAGAATGCAATTGTATGATTCTGTATCACACATGATAGGGCAGGTAGCATAAGAGTGATATATGTGTTGGTGATTTTTTCTAGTGCTTCTTCCTATGGTAGGTTCCAATTGGAGGTGCATACATGCTTATTGATGTGCCATTGAGCAATTGCATCAACAGTGAGATCAACAAAGTGTTCATTCTCACTCAGTTCAACTCAGCATCACTCAACAGGCATATTACTCGTGCTTATGCCTTTGGCACTGGAGTCACCTTTGGAGATGTCTATGTCGAGGTATATGAATATCCCATCATTCAAGAAACATATGCCTAATGCTAAATTTCTCAAACCCACTCAAGAATGCCTGCTTCTTCTCTCAGAGGTTCCTGCAGCCACTCAAACTCCAGGGGAGGCTGGGAAGAACTGGTTTCATGGGACTGCAGATGCTGTGCGCCAGTTCCATTGGCTCTTTGAGGTAATACACCACACCAATTAGAGCAACCACTAACTTTTTTTGAGCAAGGAAAATTCAGATAATATCCAATCATTAATTTGAGCATGCTAATTCATACTTATGCCATTAAACAAAAAAGTTGATATCAGTAGCTTTTTGATTCTGCTTCAAGTGTTGTGAGGTTGGAGGCAATCTTACATACTTTCTTATGTTTTAGGGTCCTTGAAGTAAGGAGATTGAGGATGTATTGATTCTTTCCGGGGATCACCTATACAGGATGGACTACATGGACTTTGTCCAAGTAAGGAATTACACTATTCAGTTGACAGTGATTTCTGTAACCAAAATAACAAAAACAAAAAAAAAAAGATTTCATATATTAATTCAATTGTTACATTCAAACTGTTGTAAATTTTTGGAGATGCATACTTCATTTCTACTATCTGATACTTGACTAGCTTATAAACTCATATTGGGCAAGCCACTAAGGGTGACTTAGAAGTTTATACTTGGTGTAGTTTGCAAGAAGTCTTAAGTTCCGTCGTAAGCCAAACAAAAAAATCAAAACTGGATGCTAAGCCTCTAGTGTTGCTAATATAGTGAGTTACATGTTCAAGTGTTTCAATCAGTTTGTGTAATAAGTGAACTCTGAAATCGGAACTAGTTCTTTTTATTTCCAAACTCAATGATAATTACCATATATCACTGTTTTGAAACTCTAGTGTGCATTCATGCATGATAGCCGTGCCTCAGATTTTGGACTAATGAAGATAGACAATAAAGGAAGGATCCTTTCATTCAGTGAAAAGCCCAAAGGAGAAGACCTTAAAGCAATGGTAAAAACTCATGTTACTCGTACAGCTAAGGTTTCATAAATTAGATTAGTATGCTAACGGTGCTTCATACTTTTGCAAGTGGATACAACAGTACTGGGTCATTCACGGGAAGAGGCTCAAAAGAAACCATACATTGCTTCCATGGGAGTATACGTTTTCAAGAAGGAGATACTTCTCAATCTTTTAAGGTACTGATAATTTTCTAGTTAAGTGAGGCATTTCTGTTTGGTCCCCTTCAGAAAAATTGTGGATGCTATGTCAAACTTGTAGCTGATTTGCTAAGTACTATGAGTTATTTCATTCAGATGGCGTTTTCCGACTGCAAATGACTTTGGATCAGAGGTCATTCCTGCCTCAGCTAGAGAATTCTACATAAAGGTCCTACTCAATATTTATTTCAGGGCATTAAAATGGAAATCTATATGCTTGCTTATCATTTTATTTATAGTGTGACAGTAGTGGATGTATGTATGCAGGCTTATCTGTTCAATGATTACTGGGAAGATATAGGAACCATCAGATCCTTATTTGAGGCAAACCTAGCCCTCACTGAGCATGTGAGTGTTAAATTTTGTCTGCCTTGCCGTTTTCATTGAGCTTCCCTATCAGGACCATTGTCCATATCTAGAATATATCTAGTTAGGAGAAATTCTCCAAGAAAACTATGGCCCAGGTGAACCTAAGCTATAGACAGATTCAAAACTAATATTTTTCACTTGAATTTTATAGCATCATGTTTTAATGTTTTATGATTCAGACTTAGCCTAGATAATCTTATTTCTGTAATTTTCAGCCTCCGAGGTTTAGCTTTTATGATGCAGCAAAACCAATGTACACGTCAACAAGAAACTTACCACCATCAAAGATTGATAATTGCAAGGTCTGTATCTCTGTCTTCAAAACTTGCTCTTACAGCTTTCTGCTGCAAAATCTACACTCGCAAGCATCATAGACCATATAAATTGCTACCTGCTACAGTGTAAGCTAAATTAGATGGGTATACAATCACAGACAGAAAGTATCTTGATATATGAGTGCATCCTTCTTAAATCATATATAAAACCTACTAATATTAAGCAATTCAATAGATTGGATGCCCAATCATCTTCATTTAATTTCCTGTTTTAACTCCATTTCTTCTTTGCTTTCAAATACCTAACTAGCATTTTATCTGTCCCTCTGCAGATTGTCGATTCAATCATATCACATGGAAGCTTTTTAACAAATTCCTTCATCGAGCATAGTGTAGTTGGAATCAGGTCCAGAATAAACTCAAACGCTCACTTGAAGGTTTGGTGAATTTATCCCAATCTTAAGTTATCTAAGCATTTTGTTGGAGAATTACAGAACAGGAAGACAATACAAATCTTTAACAGCAGTAACCCATACCTATTCATCAAATGCATAGCAATTCTAAAATTTAATGACCAAAAGAAACATTCAAAATTTTTCAAATTTTCACCTAGTATCAGCATATGCCTCAAATCACTAAGGGAGTCACACTACCATCACTCAATTTAATTTGACCTTACCAATATCAAGAACACCCATTAAACATAATACAAGCATGTAGAAAAGCTAATAATCATTCAAAGAACCCTTACCTTAATAATTCTCTCAAAATTCTAGCCAAAAAAAAAAACATTAGGAAATGAAAAATAATGTTTATGATACAATAGTAGATATCACATTGCTTGAGATTATACTTTTGAATTATTCCAAAAAAAAAATTAAATGGGTTTGATTAAAGTTCAGGTGGGTTCACTTAAATTTAAATATTGATATGTGTGCATGGTGTAACAATTATTAGTGTGTAAGTAAAATTAGAAAAAAAAAAAGTAATGAAAAAAACACNTAGAAAAAAAAAAAAAGTAATGAAAAAAAACACTAAATTTGTATGTTGCCTTGAATTCTAGGGAATACAAGAGGTTGAATGATCTTTAGAAGGGTTTTACATCCGCGCTAGTGTTACAATAGTTTCAAGGGAAATAGACCCAGAAAGATCGAGAACTTGACAATGCTTAAGGAGTTGAACTTTGGTTTCAACAGTTTGTAAGGTATGATTCATCTCATTTAACCTTTGTTAACAATATGTGACATACCTTGTTGACAATATTTTCAAGGTATGTTTGATATGAGAAAATTCATTTGAAATATATCTTATGTAAATGTGATCAAATTGTTATTGGATATGTGAAAAATATTTTTGAAAAAAAAAAGAAAAAGAAAGGATATGATGTACAATATTAGCTTTCAAAATTTGCAACTATAATTCAATTATTCCTATTATGGTAAGTAGAATACCAAATGAGATTGGGCATCAACATAGACTAGAAAAACAATTTATGCTTTTATTTTTATTTTGTATTGTCTATCCTTGAAGATTTTTTCTCCCCTTATGTGCAGAGTATGGATTAGAAGGAATTATTTGTAGGCAAGGTGATGTGTATGGCTATGGTATTTTGCTTATGGAAACCTTCACAAGGAAAAAGCCCACAGATAAAATGTTTCATGAAGAATTTAGTATTAAGTGTATCCTGATGCAGTAATTGATATTGTTGATGCTCAATTATTGACAAATGACAGAGGACAATTTTCTATTATAAATGACTGCTTATCATCCATCATGGGGTTAGCATTGGTTTGTTTAGCAGATTCTCCTAATGAGAGAAGAAATATGAAAAGAAATCTTTGTTGCACCCAGAAATATCAAAATCAAGTTTTTGAATGAAGCTAGAAATCCTGAAGCATTGGATTGAGTTTCTTTTATCCTAAGTATTTTTCTTTCCATGATTAAAAGTTTTCTAAATTACCAGGAACTTGTTTTTAATTGTCATGTGCATTAGCTGCATGGTTAAACTGTCATAATATTATTCCTTCACTACTAACTTACAAATATTCCATCTATGGTAGAATATTCATATTCCAATAAAACTAATCTATCCAAAGAAATTCAATTTTATAGGCCAAAAAGAAAATTTAAATTTTGACACAGTGACAGTATATGCCTTAATCATGAAGGGCCTTTATGCTACCATCACACAATCTAATTTCACACTACCAACACCAACAACATCGAACTCATTATCATAGCCAATTAAATAATTCCAACACCACAAGCATTATAAGAGTGATAACATTTCATATTTGCTTTACCACTGAAATATCGAAATGATTTCACTATTACTTTATCATACAAGTTTCAAATTTGATCCTATTAAAACGAATAGAATGGAATTATATGAGGAACGAAAAAGGAAAAACAAATATTATTTATATATATAATTTCTTATAATTGTTTAAAAATACAAATACATTTTGTGTAACCTCTATTTAATTGAGAAAGAAAAAAAATAAAAGTAAAACATACAAAACAGTATTAAAATGAACTTAATTCTTCGATTAATATCATTCTGAAAGAAAGTATTAGAATTTTCACAATATTATTTCAAACAAGAATTTTAGAACTACTTCAAAAACTGCTCCTTCATACTTTACTTAAGCTTTTGTACCATATATGATACGACAAATTAATTGTGCATATATTGAAAATGAGAAAGGCAAAATAGTGAAGGACATAAAAAACATGTTTGATGATGGAAACAGTTTTATTCTTAATGAGCCAATCTTCTGACTATCATGAAGACCCATGCCTCCTTAAGAATGGCATCTCCCATGACCATTACTCCCAATTCTAACGTTTCAACATTTTTTACCTGACCTTGGAAAACTAAAAGCAATTATGGTTTTCGCTCCATTTAATTGAAAATGGGTTTAACCCTCTTCAAAACAAAACAAAAAAAAAATTTAAGTTAAGACTTTGGTTTAAATGCATAATTCATAAACCTTGAGAACAACATTAATGTCACTCTACTACAGTCATATTTTCTCTAGAACAAAGGTTAAGAAGGAAGATGAGTTAGATGACCAAGTACCGTCACTTATTTACATAAAAGGCCTTGTGTTATTTTCAAATAAAAGGAGAGGTATGTGCCATTTAAAATATAGGATGAGAGATTATTTTCGTAGTATTGAAATGTAAAATAAAAAAATGTGTGTTTTTTTTTAAGTTAAGTATGTTTATATATATATATATATATATATCATAGTTCTTTAAACATATAAATAAAATATGAAATTTCAATAGAATAAGAGAATAAGAGGAAGAAAATTAGAATTTTTTTTAAGTACAATAAAGAAAGATACAAGAAAACTAACGAACAAATATAGTATGCATCCCATATCAGCCAGAAAGCTCACCTGAAGGCTTGGAGGTGGTTTCTCAAAGTATGGACAAACTAATTTCCCATTCTCTTCTCTTCCACCAGGAAATATCAAAAAGCAAAGAGCCATATATATATCTAACTGCCAAAAATTAGAGTTGAGACATATATACAAAAATATCATATATTAGATATAAAAATGAAAATAATTATTAGATTAATACCATCCTGAGAACAATTTGTATTAATAGAAAAAAGATAAAACTAAATTGAATTCTGTAATTTTAATAATTCGAAATACAATGTTTTCCTTTTTTAGTCGATGTTCAAAATACAATGTTAAAAGAAAAGAAATAACTTTAAAAAAAATTAATTGGACAAACTATTAAAGAAGTTTGTCCTCTTAATTACTTTCTTCCTTTCAGTTGATTTGTTGCGTTCCTCTTGGTTATTATAGAAAAGGGTGTTCTATTATTAATTTTATTGAGTTTTAATGTTTTATTAGATCGGTGTTGAGACATACTTCTTGTATATGTCTAAATAAAATTAAGCCAACTCTTACTTCGTAAATCCATATATATATATATATATATATATATATAAATTTATCAATGAATAGACTACCATGGCGACATGATTGAATAAAGATAATAGACTTTAAGAATTTTTTGCTTTCCATGGTGGTTGATGGAATTTTTGTCGTCCGCTTCAAGAAGAAATTAATTAAAAAGGTATATATGCAGCTATGGAAGAAATTTTCATTGATGAAATGAAAGTGAAGAATCATGGAGAGATTAATTGATAGCAACTCATTAATCGGCATCAATGTTTTATAAATTTTTATGATAAATTTCAGATATTATCGAATATTAATTCTTAATATCCAGTAATAGGTAATAAGATTGCATATAATTAATAGTTGTTTCCTAGAGTAAACACTATTAGACCCAAAAACTAATTACTAAGAGGCAGCAAGAGGAAGACTAGCTTAATCAAAGTCTTCCATGCACAAGTTGACAGACAGCGGCCACTAGGAAACAACTATTTGTTAGTGGGATGGTATGGTATCTCATAATTTGAGAAACCATTAGATTCCAACTTTTTGTTACTTGTCTATTCGTTCACTAAAAGGTCATCATGAACTCCCAACTCAAGATGACAAGATGACTTGGGAAATATGAACGGGTAGAGAGAATAGAAAAATGAGGATCCTATCCTCACGTTGATGGATCGCTATCCTTGTTTAAGGATGTCTTGAGGGAAGATTTTATTTTGGTTACTCCTGGGAACAGCAGTTGTTTCTGTGAGTTAAGTTAGTTTTTTCTGTTTTGAGCCTGTTTGCAACCCTTAAATTACAAAAAAANAAAAAAAAAAAAAAAAACAAAACAACATCAAACAAAAACAAACTAGAATCTCTCTGCATTGCAATGTGCCACGTCTTCTTTTAATGAAGAATTTGTGAATTCTATACGGATAAATGTGAGTGTTTCACATCATACATATATATATATATATAAAGTGAGTATTTCACATTACATTATTTATTTAACTAATATCTTCACAAATCTAAACCCCAATTAAATCCCAAACATCTCGTTCACTCACAAAATAATTTTTTCACTCAAAATTCTGCAGCATCTTATTCTCTTCTTTTGCAAACATTGCTCTCTCTAACCGTAGTACAAAACTTCAAAACAAGGCATTATTATCTTTGCTAGTGGCACCTTTTTTTTCTTTTTTCTTTTTTCCTTCTCTTCAAGTGGCAGACATCACGTTAATCCACCAATATACTAAGAGAAATGTTAGATCAAAAAAATTTGTACAGAACTATACACAAACTATGATGTGACAAAATCAGAATATGACCAAAAAAAAAGTTAAAAGTGGAACCAATTGAATTCAAATTCTGTCCCACACCACAATTTGTGAAATATTGAGTCAAGAGTTTATATATATATATATATATATGACCAAAAAAAAAGTTAAAAGTGGAACCAATTGAATTCAAATTCTGTCCCACACCACAATTTGTGAAATATTGAGTCAAGAGTTTATATATATATATATATATATGACCAAAAAAAAAGTTAAAAGTGGAACCAATTGAATTCAAATTCTGTCCCACACCACAATTTGTGAAATATTGAGTCAAGAGTTTATATATATATATATATATATGACCAAAAAAAAAGTTAAAAGTGGAACCAATTGAATTCAAATTCTGTCCCACACCACAATTTGTGAAATATTGAGTCAAGAGTTTATATATATATATATATATATGACCAAAAAAAAAGTTAAAAGTGGAACCAATTGAATTCAAATTCTGTCCCACACCACAATTTGTGAAATATTGAGTCAAGAGTTTATATATATATATATATATATATATATATATATGTATGTATAATCACTCATATACTAAATATTTTACCTCTTTCATTATTTTCCTTTGCGAACCTAGCTTATATAATTGGGCTTGGATCTAATAAAAGCTCCAATGCTGCACCTTAACCTATTCCCTTAACATTACCTCCAATTAACTTATACAAATTTCAAACAATTTTCTCTCCCTTCATAATCACCATACAACTTCCACAAACTTTCAATATTATGCCTATTCGCCATAAGCCAATGAATCTAATCTATCCAAAGATATCAAACGTTAGTGACCAAAAAAAAAATTCAAAATTTCCAAATTTTCACCTACTATCAACATATGTTTCGAATCACCAAGAAAGTCACACTACCATCACTATCAACGACACCCATTAAACATAATACAAGCATGTAGAAAAGCTAATAATCATTCAAAGAACCCTTACCTTAATAATTCTCTCAAAATTCTAGCCAAAAAAAAAAAAAACATTAGGAAAAGAAAAATGCTTATGATACAATAGTAGATATCACATTGGTTGAGATTATACTTTTGAATTATTGCCAAAAAAAAATAAAATTAAATGGGTCTGATTAAAGTTCAGGTGGGTTCATTTAAATTTAAATATTGATATGTGTGCATGGTGTAACAATTATTAGTGTGTAAGTAAAATTAGAAAAAAAAAAAAGTAATGAAAAAAAGATACTAAATTTGGATGTTGGCTTGAATTTTAGAGAATACAAGAGGTTGAATGATCTTTAGAAAGGTTTTGCATTCGTGCTAGTCTTACAATAGTTTCAAGGGAAATATACCAAGAAAGATTGGGAACTTGACAATGCTTAAGGAGTTGAATGTTGGCTTCAATAGTTTGTAAGGTATGATTCATCCCATTTAATCCTTGTTCACACTACTAACTTACAATATTCCATCTATTGTAGATTATTCATATTCCAAAGAAATTCAATTTTATAGGACAAAAAGAAAATTTAAGTTTTGACACGACAATATATGCGTTAATCATGAAGTGCCTTAATTTACGCTGCCATCACACAATCTAATTTCACACTACCAACACCAACAACATCCAACTCATTATCAAAGCCAATTAAATAATTCCAACACCACAAGCATTATAGGTATCAACGCTGGTCAATATTCCAAGTCAATATAATATTAATCAAGAGTTAGTTCCACCACCAACTTGGGATGGGAAAGCTTCGGTGACAATTTCTTGTGGTGGGACAACAGCCGGTCAACGCTCCAAGTCAATATAATTAAATAGTGATAACATTTCATATTTTGCTTTACGATTGAAATATCAAAATGATTTCACTATTACGTTATCATACAAGTGTCAAATTTGATCCCATTAAAACGAATAGAATGAAATTACAGGAGGGACGAAAAAAGAAAACAACTATTATTTATATATATAACTTCTTATAATTGTTTAAAAATACAAATAATTTTAATGAGTTTTATTAGGTCTGCGTTGAGACATACTTCTTGTATGTGTCTAAATAAAATTAAGCTAGCTCTTACTTTGTAACACTATATATATAAATTTACCAATGAATAGATTATTATAGCGACACTAAATGGTCTCTGTCAAGTGGTACTGAAGTCGATTTCAGAACTTATAGATTCTATATTCGAATCTAGAATCTACCATGGCGATATGATTGAATAAAGATAATAGACTTTAAGAATTTCTTGCTTTCCATGGTGGTTGATGGAATTTTTATCTTCCACTTGAAGAAAAAATTAATTAAAAAGGTATATATGCAGCTATGGAAGAAATTTGCACCCTTTTCTATTGCAAATTTTTAAAAAGTGGAATAAAAATGTGAAATATATCGAAACACTACACATAATTATATTATTACACATTTTTATATTCTTAATTTGCACCCTTTTCTATTGCAAGCATCATTTTAAGAGAAAGTTGATCCAGGGAAAAGAAAAACAAAACAAAAAATCGTTTGACAGAAAGTGAAGCCAATAAACCCAGCTGTATGAAGAAGTGAATTGTAATTAACATGTTCACTGAACAATGGATAAAAATTGGCTTTCTACTTTCAAGTTAGAATAGTAAAATTTACAGTGACCAATAAAGTGCATCAATTTAAAGTGCAATTACGTAGAGATAGTTAATTAGGCATTATGTCAAGAACAACTTCCAAACTATCATCTCACTTGGACTAAGATTTGTCCAATAAACATTGATAATAGTGAACGATGATGCATCAAGCACAAAGATAATGTGATGTGATTAGTTCACAGAAATATGCATAATGGGCTGCAATTTTCATCAAACAATCAATGGTGTTAAAGGAAGTTGAGGGTAAAAAATAATAAAATAACTTACAAGCAACCAATCAGAAACCGCTAAAAGTATCTCAAGTTTTTTTCATTTTTTGTCAAAAGTATCATAATTGATTAAGTGAAATTTTTTTTTTAATTCTTTTTCTTGGTGAGATTGGATATGAAACTTACACTTAACTTTGGATGGAGAGAATGAATTTAAGAAGAATTAAAATATAATAAATTAAGTTAGCACTTCCAACAAAATCAAATATATATAATTTTATTAGATTCTATTTTCCAGAGAAATTCATGCAAAATGGGATATAAATAGAATTTTGAAAACACGTGAGGCTCTTGGCTCCTCCACTACAAACTAATACAAAGTTAGTTTTTCCAACTTCCAAGCAAGTAATTATACANACTAATACAGAGTTAGTTTTTCCAACTTCCAAGCAAGTAATTATACATGATGGAGGTAAAAACATGTAACACGAATTTGACTTCCATGCAGTTTACTCACATCAAATTAATTTCCACAGTTATTAAAAAAAATTAAATTTTATAATTTTTTTTATAAGTAAATTTTTATAAATTAGCCTTTAAAAAATGTTTTTTATAAAATAATCTTTTCATCAAATCATCATGATTTTTTAAAAATTGATTTCTATAATACACATAAATATTTATTACAAAATAGTTTTTCAATTAAAAATATTTATACCAATTTATCAAAAATCTTGATGATTGAAGAATTATTTTATAGTAAATATTTTTTCTTTTGGGACTAATTTATTAGTGAGAATTAGTAAGATATGATTTAGTACAATAATACCTTTGAACTTAAGATCTCTCACTTATTAGTAGAAATTAATGTATCTAAGTTATTAGTTTATATATGATATACTCTTTTCACGAGCACTAACTAAAATAAACATGTATTTGTTATATAATCTTTAAATTTCAAAGCTGAAAACAATTTTGTTATTATATATATAAAACACATAAGATTCGTATCTTCGTATATTATATTGTTTATTTTTATTTGTACCCTCTCACTTTCATTGTTATGGTCATTATAAAGCAAATCTTAGAAGTCTACAAAAAGTAAAACATTTGTCAAGAATATGGGAACGACCTTTCTATGTTAAGACGTCAATTGGATAAATTTGTACTCAAAAGTCAAAAGTTATTATCTTGTCGTATTTTCTTTTTATTAATAGCACTAGCAGTGCCCTTAATCCTATGTCCACATTATTCAGTCCTTATGATTTATTAATGTCATTGCGGTTCTCCTATTGAAAAGAGAATCTGATATTCTAACATTATTTCAATACGAGATAATAAATCATAGTACATTATTTGCTGGCGACAATGCCCACTAATAAAGTGCCAATAGAACCACACACATTCTATTATTATTACTGAAATTGGAAAACTGCGTAGGTGACTAGGTTTGAGAATTAGATATTGTTGTTAGAGATACTTGTTTTAGGACAAACATAAAAGTAGGAAAGGATCACCTTTAGCTCCCCCTATTTATACTCAAGCCAGTCTTGTGGCATGCTATCTCATAATTTCAGAAACCATTAGATTCCAACTTTTTGTTACTTGTCTATCTCTTCACTAAAAGGTCATCATGAACTCCCAACTCAATGGAGTTCACTCCCTCTTTGTTCCAACTCTGTTGCTTGTGCTCTACTGTTTTATGGCTCCTACTAGTATTGCTGTGCTTCAAGTCCTCAACATTAACACCGACCAGTCTTCTCTTCTTGCCTTCAAACACCATATCACTTACGACCCCAATAATTTCCTTGCCAAAAACTGGTCAGTTAAAACCCCCGTTTGCAATTGGTTTGGCATCACTTGTGATTCTTCCCACCTTAGAGTTACTGCCCTCAATCTCTCTCACATGAATCTTGTTGGNACCAGTCTTCTCTTCTTGCCTTCAAAGACCATATCACTTACGACCCCAATAATTTCCTTGCCAAAAACTGGTCAGTTAAAACCCCCGTTTGCAATTGGTTTGGCATCACTTGTGATTCTTCCCACCTTAGAGTTACTGCCCTCAATCTCTCTCACATGAATCTTGTTGGAACCATTCCTCCTCATATGGGGAACCTATCCTTCCTTTCTAAGCTAGATCTTTCCAACAATACCTTTCATGGTTCCCTTCCTAGTGAATTAGCTCGGTTACGTAGAGTGAAACTCATTCACCTACGATTCAACAACTTCAGTGGGTATATCCCATCATGGTTTGTCTTCTTACCGAAACTTGAACAGTTGTGGTTAGGCTATAACAGTTTCACGGGTAAGATCACACCCTCCTTATTCAACTTAACTTCACTGCAAACACTTGATCTTGCTGGTAACAAACTTTGGGGTATTCTATCCTCCAACTTCTTCAATGCCCCTGCATTACAACGGGTGATGGTTTATGATAACCAACTCTCAGGCTCTATCCCAAGCTCTGTTTTCAACATATCATCGCTTCAACTTATCGATCTCGGAAAAAAAAAAACCTTTTTGGTGAAGTCCCCGAAAATATCTTCTATTACCTTCCTAAATTGGAGAAGTTTAGTTTAGAAGAGAACCAGTTCGTTGGAGAAATTCCACTTAGCCTGTTTAATTGTAAGCAGCTGCAAATTTTGTGGTTAGATCACAATAGTTTCAAGGGAAATATACCAAGAGAGATCGGAAACTTGACAATGCTTAATTTTTTATACCTTGGCAACAACAATTTGCAAGGTATGATTTATTCTTTTAGTTTACAAATAACCTTGTTAACTATGATACTTGAAATACAAGAATACATACTACCCTGGTGTAGAATCAAAACGTCATTTTTTAAAAGTAAAATTTATATATTTGAAATGAGAAAAATATTTTTGAAAGAAGCATGAAATGTCTAAATTTGTGGATATCTTGGATTTATTATTGATGTGTACAAGGATTTCAAATTTTGAAATGTGATAGAATTATTCCTATTATCTATGACAGGTACAATACCAAACGAGATTGAGAATCTATATAATCTAGAGATGTTGATCTCGAAGTTGCCAACTTGAGTGGCCAAATTCCATCAGAAATTTTTAATATTTCTACAATAACAACAATTTCCCTAGTCATGAATCAACTCTCAGGCAATCTACCAATAACCTTAGGCTCCATGGCTCCAAATCTTAAGATGTTATTCTTAGGTGATAATTATCTTAGTGGAAAAATCTCAAGCTCTATTTCCAATGCTTCTTTGCTCATTGAATTAGACTTGTCAAAAAATTCATTTTCTGGCTACATTCCAAATATATTTGATAATTTAAGGAAGCTTGAATGGCTTAATGTTTATTAGAATAATTTGACTTCTGATCCTTCCAATCTAGAGTTGAATATTATAAATTCTTTAAGTAGTAGTAACTATCTAAGAGAAGTATACTTCTCACATAATCCTTTGAACTACGTCCTTCCAATGTCTATTGGCAATCTCTCCACTTCTCTAGAGAACTTGGGATTTGGGAGTTGTGAAATGAGGGGTAGCATTCCACCAAATATTGGCACCTTAAGTGGCTAATTAATATCCCTTGGCCTTGGTGGAAATCAACTGACTGGAACCATTCCAACTGGAATAGAGAAGTTACAAGAGTTACAAGCTCTCTCTCTTCATGGGAACCTGTTAGAAGGACTTCTTCCACGTGTAATATGTCAACTCAAGAGCTTGTGGACATCAGACTTGGGTATTAACAGTTTTTCCGGACCAATACCTACTTGCTTGAGTAACCTTACATTATTGAGGGAGTTTTATCTTGATAGTAATTATTTGAACTCGACAATACCTTCTGATTTGCTGAGCCTCACATATTTATTACATTTAAACTTCTCATCAAATGAGCTAATAGGACCTCTCCCACTACGTATTGGAAATTTAAGAGTTTTGACAGAGCTTTATTTATCAGATAATCAGTTATCAGGTAACATTCCAAGCACCATGGGAGGACTTCAAGATTTAAGTCATCTTGACTTGCAACGAAATAAATTGGAAGGACCTATCCCTGAATCTTTTGGCATTTTGGTGAGTTTGGAAGAACTTTATTTATCAAAAACCAATTTATCTGGTGTTATTCCCAAGTCTTTAGAGGGACTTGTGCATATGAAGTTTTTCAATATCTCTTTCAATAAATTAGAAGGAGAGATTCCAAGTGGTGGGCCTTTTAGAAACTTGTCTTCTCAATCATTCATGGGGAATGAAGGACTTTGTGGTCCTCCACACTTGCNCTTTATTTATCAAAAAACAATTTATCTGGTGTTATTCCCAAGTCTTTAGAGGGACTTGTGCATATGAAGTTTTTCAATGTCTCTTTCAATAAATTAGAAGGAGAGATTCCAAGTGGTAGGCCTTTTAGAAACTTGTCTTCTCAATCATTCATGGGGAATGAAGGACTTTGTGGTCCTCCACACTTGCAAGTCCCAAAATGCAAAACTACTGCATCTAGAAAATCCCCAAAAACTACTGCAATTGTGCTGAAAATTGTTTTGCCCGCTGGGTTTGCCACATTAATGTTTATATCGACTTTCTTATATGTGCTAAAATGCAAAAATCACAACGAGTTGTCTAACCCAGAGCAAGATTCAACAGTGACAACATGGAGAAGAATTTCATATCATGAACTTCGGCAAGCTACAAATCAGTTTAGTGATGTCAATTTACTTGGTATAGGGAGCTTTGGAAAAGTATATAAAGGAATACTCGACGACGGGATGAATGTTGCAGTAAAAGTTTTCAATTTGGAGCTTGAAGGAGGATTTAGAAGCTTTGATTCTGAATGTGAAGTGCTAAGAAATGTCTGCCATTGAAATCTTATAAAAGTCATTAGCAGTTGCAATAACAATATTGACTTCAAGGCATTGGTTTTGAGTTACATGCCTAACGGGAGTTTAGAGAGGTGGTTATACTCCGACAATCGTGGGTTGAGTATAATGTAAAGGTTGAACATAATGATTGATGTTGGAACAGCATTGGATTATTTACATCATGGTTGTTCTATACCAATTGTGCATTGTGATTTAAAACCCAATAACGTATTGCTAGATCAAGATATGATTGCACATGTGACTAATTTTGGCATTGCAAAACTCTTGGGTGGAGATTCCTTGACACACACTATGACACTAGCCACAATGGGTTATATGGCTCCAGGTGATGTTTCTAAATCATTTTCAACTAACTTTTTCGTTTCTTGCAAATATATCATGTTGTATAAATATTTCTAATATGTCGAAACATTTTCCAAGTTCATATCATAATATCAAATATCTTAAGAATTGTTTTCTCCTTACATGCAGAGTATGGATTGGAATGAATTGTTTCTAGGCAAGGTGATGTATATAGCTATGGTATCTTGCTTTTGGAAACTTTCATTAGAAAGAAGCCCACAGATGAAATGTTCCATGGAGAATTTAGCATCAAGCACCGGGTGAAAGGTTCGTACCCTGATGCAATAATTGATTTTAAAATGAGATAAATCTTAAATTTGAATTTTTAAGTTTTGTGATTTTTTNTTTTGGAAACCTTCATTAGAAAGAAGCCCACAGATGAAATGTTCCATGGAGAATTTAGCATCAAGCACCGGGTGAAAGGTTCGTACCCTGATGCAATAATTGATTTTAAAATGAGATAAATCTTAAATTTGAATTTTTAAGTTTTGTGATTTTTTGATAAAATATTCGTGTGGGCTTCATAAATTATCAAATTTTAAGTTTAATAGTGTGAAACTTGTGTTGAAAGAAGTTAAAAATATTGAATAACCCCTTACTTTCAAGTTAGAACAGTAAAATTTACAGTGATCAATAGTGTATTTGACAAGCTCCAGTCTAGAAGCTAAAGTGAAGACTAAAGTGCAATTATGTAGAGATGGTTAATTAGGCATTATGTCAGGCACAACTTCCAAACTATCATCTCACTTGGACTAAGATTTGTCCAATAAACATTGATAATAGTGAACGATGATGCATCAAGCACAAAGATGATTGAGATTTATGTTCCCTACTCAGTCATTGATGAGGTCACCCTTAGATCATAGCAAGGAGATAGCCTCATGCTGTGCTACATATTGAGTTTGCCAATTAGAAAGCATTACTTATTGAAAGTAGAGTATTTTTATTGGAGAATTTATAATATCTTAATAAAAGTTTAGTTAGAAACTCCAACATGCCTTTTTATTTTTAATATTAAAAATAAAAGAGAGCACGCATATATTGGATGGTAGACAGATCAGATCCGATTATGTTACTTGAGTTATGTTGCTCAGATTTAAGTTATATATTTCATTAAAGTTTATCTCAACTATTAAAACACATTAACATTTAATGGTTGAGATGAACTTTAATAAAATGAACAGTTCAAATTTAAGCAACATGACTCAAATGATATGACCTGATCCAAATCCGATGATATACAATGTAATGTGATTAGTTCACAGAAATATGCATAATGGGCTGCAATTTTCATCAAACAATCAATGGTGTGTTAAAGGAAGTTGAGGGTAAAAAATAATAAAATAACTTACTAGCAATCAATCAGAAACCGCTAAAAGTATTTAAAGTTTTTTTGTTTTTCTTTTGTCAAAAGTGTCATAATTGATTAAGTGAATTTGTTTTTTTTAATTCCTTTTCTTTATGAAACTACTTTGGATGGAGAGGATGAATTTAAGAAGAATAAAAATATAATAAATTAATTGACACTTCCGAAAAAATCAAATATACATAATTTTCTTAGATTCTATTTTCAAGAAAAATTCGTGCAGAATGAGATATAAATGGAGTTGTGAAAACACATGAGGCTCTTGGCTCCTCCACTACAAAGTACAAACTAATTCGAAGTTCAAACATGGAGTTTACTTGCAAAAGTCACTGTTTCCAACTTCGAAACAAGTAAGTATAAACGATAGAGGTAAAAACGTGCAACACGAATTTGACTTCCGTGCAGCTTACATCAAATTAATTTCCAGAATTATTAAAAAAATTTAAATTATGATAAACTAGTCTTTAAAATAATGTTTATTATAAAATAATATTTCAATCCAATCATCAAGATTTTTTAAAAATTGATTTCTATAATACACATAAATATTCATTACAAAATAGTTCTTCAATCAATAATATTTAGACCAATTCATTAAAAATTTTGATGATTGAAGAAATATTTTATAATAAATTTTTTTTTCGGGACTAATTTATTAATGAAAATTAATAAGATAAAATTTAGTACAATAATATTTTTGAACTTAAGATATCTCACTTTCATTATAAATGAATTCTTAGAAGTCTAGAAACAGTAAAACATTTGTCAAGAATATGGGAACCACCTTTCTATGCTAAGACGTCAATTGGGGAAATTTGTACTCAAAAGTCAAAAGTTATTAATCCTATGTCTACATTCAAACTTACGCGTGCATACCAAGTCAATATAATAGAGTAAAGTCTTTAAGAAGATATCCCATTGGGATTAGGTGAGATTGAGACCATAAGAATTCATTGACAAGGTATCTCACGTAAGCCAAACAATTAGTACTCTAGCTATTACAGCATAATCAATTCCTAAATTTTTATATAACCAAAACAAAAAAACGCGGAAATAAGTTATCCCCTATTTTGCAGTTTTCTATGATATTTGAAACATACATCTTTTATTAATTTGACCTTAATCTTTTATTAAAAAAAAAAAATACAATGTCCACCTTTTTAAGGTATTAATCAGATTCAACTTTTATCCAAAATTGACTATTAATTTAACTACCCACTTACAATTTTATGTGCGTAGTGAATAAAGAATTAAAAATCGATTTTGAACAAACATATGACTTTAAATTAGCAATAATTGTAACTCACATAAAATATTTTTTCTTGAGTGACACATCTGAATTTTTTATTTTATTTTAATGACTTTACAATAATTTTCTCTAAAAATAACTTCAAAAATGTTAACTGAACAACCTATTAAGGAAGTTTGTTCTTACTATCTCCCACCTCCCTTTTTTTGTTTTGTTTTTTTTTTTTTTTTAATCACANTTTTTTTTTCAATCACACGCCAATTGCTTTACAAGCTCATGTGGATGATTTGCAAATTGTTATGCCAATTTTTAGTCTTCTACCAAGTCTTTCTTTAATTGATTAGTGAATAGACTAGCATGGGAACAAGATTGAATAAAGATAATAGACTGAGTCCTCATCTGCGTGGCAAGAATTTTGTTCATCAGGGAATCCGGTTTTATTGTGAATTGCAAAAATGGACGAAAATTCTTACAAAATGACAAGTTGAGATGGAACATTTAACCGTGTAACATTGATCGATGGAGAATGAGAGCAGTTGGTTTTAAGGGTGGAAGAACATTGATGGTGGTTCGTTTTGTGGGGAAGCTTAGGTGACAATCTCTTGTGGTGGGACAAAGACAATGGCTGGTTGGCCTTCCAAGTCAATATGATTGAATAATTACTGACAGCAAGAGGAAGACGGCTTTAACAAGTATATCTAGGGGTGTAAGGGAAGTCAGCCAAACCGGTAAAACCGATCAAATCGGACCGAACCGGAGGAAACCGGACCGAACCAAGAGACATGGTCCGGTTTTCGGTTTGAATGTTTGAAAAACCGAAGCATTTGGTTCAGTTTTCGGTTTCTATGAATAAAAACCAGTGCTAAACCGGACCGAACCGAGTATTAGGGAACGACGTCGTTTTAGACATAAGGGTATGCCCTAACCCTAACTCTTCGACACTTCACTCACTTCACAGTTCACACAAATCAGAAATCCTCGTGCTCGAGTTCTCCTTCCTCTCCTCGAGTTCTCTCCTTTCTCTCCTATTCTCTGACTATCCTCCATCCTCGGACTTGAAGAGCTTGCCTTGCCGTCGCTGCCTTGCCGTCGCCGCCATCGTGGACAAGTTTTTGGCCAAGAATCAAGCTATCAAGTTTTTCTTCATAAGGTATTGTGACCTAACCTTCACATCCTCTGCTTATATGTTAGGTTTAGTTAGGATTTTCTATTTATATGTTCGATTATTCAATATATATCAAGTTCTGGTTCTGGTTTGTTTCTCTTGAGTGTGATGGTTGTTGCATCTATTAGTGTGATGGTTCTGGTTTGGTTCTCTCGAGTGTGATGGTTCTGGTTTGTTTCTCTCGAGTGTGATGGTTGCTGCATCTATTAGATGTTTATCGAGTGTGATGGTTGTCTTTTTGTATAATTCCTTGACATGGTTCATGCCCCACCTAGTTGTTTTTTGAAGGATTTCATTTATTATGGGGCTACATATACATGATGCATAATGTATCGATTTACCTGTGGGCTGTGGCTACATTTATTGGGTTATCTATCTGCCAACTCTGTTTATTTTTTGATTCTTTAACATTGTTACTGAAATTATTGTATGTTTTAGTTTTTTGGAGTTTTATTTTCTTGTTATTTTCAGCAAATAAANTGGGGATATCCCATCATGGTTTGTGTTCTTATCAAAACTTGACCAGTTGTGGTTAGGCTATAACAGTTTCATGGGTATGATCACACCCTCCTTATTCAACCTAACTTCACTGCAAACACTTGATCTTGCTGTTAACAAACTTCGGGGTTTTCTACCCTCCAACTTCTTCAACGCCCCTGCATTACAATGGGTGAGTGTTTATGATAACCAAATCTCAGGCTCTATCCCAAGCTCAGTTTTCAACATATCATCACTCCAACTTATCGATCTCGGCAAAAACAACCTTTCCGGTGAAGTCCCCGAAAATATCTTCTATTACCTTCCTAAATTGGAGAAATTTAGCTTAGAAGAGAACCAGTTCGTTGGAGAAATTCCACTTAGCCTGTTTAATTGTAAGCAGCTGCAATATTTGTCGTTATATCACAATAGTTTCAAGGGAAATATACCAAGAGAGATCGGGAACTTGACAATGCTTTATTCTTTATCCCTTAGCTACAACAATTTGCAAGGTATGATTCATTCATTTAGTTTACAAATAACCTTGTTACAAATAACCTTGTTAACTATGATATTTGAAATACAAGGACACATACTACCCTGGTATAGAATCAAAAAGTCATTTTTTTAAAGTAAAATTTCTATATTTGAAATGAGAAAAATCTTATGAAAGAAACATGAAATGTCTAAATTTGTGGATATCTTGGATTTATTATTGATGTGCACAAAGCTTTCAAATTTTGAAATGTGATAGAATTATTCCTATTATATATGACAGGTACAATACCAAATGAGATTGGAAATCTATATAATCTGGAGAGGTTGAAACTTTCAAATGCCAACCTGAGTGGCCAAATTCCATCAGAAATTTTTAATATTTCTACAATGATAGAAATTTCCTTAGTATTCAATCAATTCTCAAGCAGTCTACCAATGACCTTAGGCTCCGTTACTCCAAATCTTAAGGGATTATATTTAGGTGCTAATTATCTTAGTGGAAAAATCCCAAGCTCTATTTCCAATGCTTCTTTGCTCACTCACTTAACCTTGCCAAACAATTCATTTTCTGGCTACATTCCAGAGATATTTGATAATTTAAGGAAACTTGAATTGCTTAATTTTGAAGCGAATAATTTGACTTCTGATCCTTCCAATCCAGAGTTAAATATCATAAATTCTTTAAGCAGTAGTAACTATCTAAGAACAGTAGCTTTCGCAGCAAATCATTTGAACTCCATCCTTCCAATGTCTATTGGCAATCTCTCTACTTCTCTAGAGTTCTTGGGATTTTCGTTTTGTGGAATGAGGGGTAGCATTCCACCAAATATTGGCAACTTAAGTGGCTTAATATTACTTGACCTTGGTCAAAATCAACTGACTGGAACCATTCCAACTGAAATAGGGAAGTTACAAGAGTTACAAGTTCTCTCTCTTGATGGGAACCTGTTAGAAGGACTTCTTCCACTTGTAATATGTCAACTCAAGAGTTTGTGGAATTTGGGCTTGGCTAGTAACAGTTTTTCCGGACCAATACCTACTTGCTTGAGTAACCTTACATTATTGAGGAGGTTTACACTTGCTGGTAATAAGTTGAACTCGACAGTCCCTTCGGATTTGCTGAGCCTCACATATTTATTATATTTAAGCTTGTCCTCAAATGAGTTAATAGGACCTCTCCCACTACGTATTGGAAATTTAAGAGTTTTGACAGAGCTTTATTTATCAGATAATCAGTTATCAGGTAACATTCCAAGCACCATGGGAGGACTTCAAGATTTAAGTCATCTTGACTTGCAACGAAATAAATTGGAAGGACCTATCCCTGAATCTTTTGGAAGTTTGGTGAGTTTGGAAGAACTTTATTTATCAGAAAACAATTTATCTGGTGTTATTCCCAAGTCTTTAGAGGGACTTGTGCATATGAAGTTTTTCAATGTCTCTTTCAATAAATTAGAAGGAGAGATTCCAAGTGGTGGGCCTTTTAGAAACTTGTCTTCTCAATCATTCATGGGGAATGAAGGACTTTGTGGTGCTCCACACTTTCAAGTCTCAAAATGCAAAACTACTGCATCTAGCAAATCCCCAAAAACTACTGCAATTGTGTTGAAAATTGTTTTGCCCGCTGGGTTTGCGACATTAATATTTATATTGACCTTCTTATATGTGCTAAAATGCAAAAATCACAGCGAGTCATCCAACCCAGAGCAAGATTCAACAGTGACAACATGGAGAAGAATTTCATATCATGAACTTCGGCAAGCTACAAATCAGTTTAGTGATGTCAATTTACTTGGCATAGGGAGCTTTGGAAAAGTATATAAAGGAATCCTCAATGACGGGATGAATGTTGCAGTAAAAGTTTTCAATTTGGAGCTTGAAGGAGGATTTAGAAGCTTTGCTTCTGAATGTGAAGTGCTAAGAAATGTCCGTCATCGAAATCTTATAAAAGTCATTAGCAGTTGTAGTAATGATATTGACTTCAAGGCATTGGTGTTGAGTTACATGCCTAACGGGAATTTAGAGAGGTGGTTATACTCCGACAATCGTGGGTTGAGTATAATGCAAAGGTTGAACATAATGATTGATGTTGCAGCAGCATTGGATTATCTACATCATGGTTGTTCTATACCAATTGTGCATTGTGATTTAAAACCCAATAATGTATTGCTAGATCAAGATATGATTGCACATGTGACTGATTTTGGCATTGCAAAACTCTTGGGTGGAGATTCCTTGACACACACTAAGACACTAGCCACAATGGGTTATATGGCTCCAGGTGATGTTTCTAAATCATTTTCAACTAACTTTTTTTGTTTCTTGCAAATATATCATGTTGTATAAATATTTCTAATATGTTGAAACATTTTCTAAGTTCATATTATAATATCAAATATCTTAAGAATTTTTTTCCCCTTACATGTAGAGTATGGATTGGAAGGAATTGTTTCTAGGCAAGGTGATGTATATAGCTATGGTATTTTGCTTATGGAAACCTTCACTGGAAAGAAGCCCACAGATGAAATGTTCCATGGAGAATTTAGTATCAAGCACTGGGTGAAAGATTCGTACCCTGATGCAATAATTGATTTTATTGGTGGCCAACTGTTTAGAGAAGACAAAGGACAATTAGCTGTTAAGAATGACTGCTTATTATCAATCATGGGGTTAGCATTAGATTGTTCAGCAGATTCTCCGAATGAAAGGAGAAATATGAAAGATGTCTTAGCTGCACTCAAGAAGATCAAAATCAAGTTTTTGAATGAACGTAGAAATACCAGAGCATCTGTTTGAGTTTGTTTACAAGTTTTTTAAGGTAAGTGTTTTTCTTTCCATGCTTGAAAGTTTTCTGAGTAACTAATAAAGTCTTATTTTTATTAGTCATATGAAGTAGCCGTATTGTTAAACTGCCATAATAATAAAATTATATCTTCTCTATATAATTTCAGCTAAACTAATGTAGGAAAGAGTTATAGGACTGACATTCAAACATGTTTGTTGGCTAAAGACACACATGCCTTGTGCAAGCAATAAACCAGGTAATTAGCCTAATGGGTTTGATTTTACTTAACCCAGGGGAGATTGGATCAATCTTCAAACTGATCCTTGGAGCTGAAATAAACGCTGCTATGAAGAATCTCAAGCAGTCATTAGTGTGTGCCTGTGTGTTGTGGTTTTCATTCGAACATTCAAGTCAAGTAGGTAAACTATTACATGGTTTGAATATATGACTCTAAGATATTACACAAAATAATATGATATACAAATTGATATGCCACATACCTTCTATCTGAATTCAAAAAATTAAATGAATAACAGCTTAATACTCCAACACAATTAAATTCTTCTTACTGAATGAATTCCTACCATCACACCATATGGGAATCATTCCACAACCTTCATGCACATAAACTACAAAACCCATGGACTTTGTCCAAGTAAGGAATTACACTATTCAGTTGACAGTGATTTCTGTAACCATCATATATTAATTCAATTGTTACATTCAAACTAGTGACTCTCACATGCTATGACTCATGTTCGTTTTCAGAATCATCGGCAGAGTAGTGCACATATCACCCTTTTCTGTTTGCCAATGGATGACAGGTAGACACTCGTCTAAATATTTGGAGATGCATGCATCATTGCTACTATCTGATAATTGACTAGCTTATAAACTCAAATTGGGGAAGCCACTAAGGGTGACTTATGGCCCAGGTGAACCCAGGTGAACCTAAGCTATAAACAGATTCAAAACTAATCTTTTTCACTTGAATTTTATAGCATCGTTTTTTAATGTTTTATGATTAAGACTTAGCCTAGATAATCTTATTTCTGTAATTTTCAGCCACCGAGGTTTAGCTTTTATGATGCAGCAAAATCAAAGATTGACAATTGAAAGGTCAGTATATCTGTCTTCAAAACTTGCTCTTAGACCTTTCTGCTGCAAAATCTACACTCGCAAGCATCATAGACCATATAAATTGCCAGCTACTACAGTATGAGCTAAATTAGATAGGTATGCAATCACAGACAGAAAGCAAGTTGATATATGAGTGCAACCTTCTTAGATATCCTATTCTAACTCCACTTCTTCTTTGCTTTCAAATACCAAACTAGCATTTTATTTGTCCCTCTGCAGATTGTCGATTCAATCATATCACATGGAAGCTTTTTAACAAATTCCTTCATCGATCATAATGTAGTTGGAATCAAGTCCAGAATAAACTCAGACTCTCGCTTGAAGGTTTGGTGAATCTATTCCAATGTTATGTTATCTGAGCATTTTGTTGGAGAATTACAGAACAGGAAGACAATGCAAATCTTTAACAGCAGTAACTCATATATACCTGATTCATCAAATGCATAGCAATTCTAAAATTTATAGGCTTAACATTCTTAAAATCTTGCTTCATGAAAATGTAATACACTTCTAGAACAAATATATATATATATGTAGGTATTTTTATTTGCTAAGTTTGCTTATGTAGAATTATCCCATTACAATTCCATGAAGGACACAGTGATATGATTCATCTCATTTAACCCTTGTTGACAATGAGATTGGGAACTTGACAATGCTTAAGGAGTTGAACCTTGGCTTCAACAGTTTGTAAGATATAATTCATCTCATTTAACCCTTGTTAACACCGATATGTGACATACCTTGTTAACAGTATTTTCAAGGTATGTTTGATATGAGAAAATTCATTTGAAATATATCTTATGTAAATGTGATCAAATTGTTATTGATCATGTGAAAAATATTTTTTTGAAAAAGAAAAAGAAAGTATATGACTTTGGGTCACTACAAGAAAATGACTATTTTTCACAGGAAAATTTTTTGTTTTTTTTTTTTTTTATAAGTTATGACTTTGGTTTAAACACAAAATTCATAAAATCTTGAAGGCGACTTCAGTGTCACTCTACTATAGTCATATTTTCTCTAGTTCAAAGATTAAGAAGGAAGATGACTAAATAATGTCGCTTAGTTATATAAATGACCTTCTGTTATTTTTAAATAAAAGGAGAGATATGTGCCATTTAAAAAATAGAATGGGAGATTATTTTCGTCGTATTGAAATATAAAATACAAAAAAAAATGTGTTTTTTTTAAGTTATATATATATGGAGGTTTCTTACCTACTTTTTATATAATTGTAGTATGACATACTTCACAAAAATAACAAATAGGAGATAGACATGTGGCTATGACATTGGTAAGTTACAAGTTTTTAGGTTACCAGAAAGAATAGGTTAAATTATTATAATATCCGTTAAAATACAAAAATTACGTATTATGACCCCTAATTTTAGAATCGAAAAGTGGAAAGCCAGGAGGAAAAAATTCCGGTAAACTTGCTTCTTTTTCATAATGGAAGCTGCTTGTTCTGGGCTCAAAAATCACAAAACCCAGCACGAACATTAAAGCAGGTGCGAGTGCCAGAAGACCTAGTGATCCCTGCAAAACAGAGAACATATATATCCAGTAAAGTAAACTACTAACAAATAATAATAAAGATATAGATAAAGTAAATATAGTAACATGATAAAAAAAAAATTCATTAGAAAACCAATTCCAATTCAGAATAAAAAAGTGCCTCTAATTTTGACCAAGTAAATAGAAAAGGGGAGTAGCCATGACCAGGGAAAGAATATGCATAAGAAACAGAAATAGTGAAACACACTAACTAGCACGAAAATAACAAAAACAGTAAAACTGGTGTTGAGTGCGATTACCAAACCAGAAACCAAGCCGAGAACTCCGGCGATGATGAAATAGGGGCGGCGGCGATACCCCCGAACCGGGAAAATATCAGTGAGGATACCCTAGATGGGTTTCATAATCCATGGAATGAAGTATAGACCCACATAAAACTGGACCACAGAGGGCTGTACCTTCTGCACGTCTTTCCAGTAGTAGTCAGCGATCACCTTCAATTTATGGGGTTTCTTTATATTTTTTATTAATTATTAGGTTAAATTTATAAAATTTAGTACTTTTGGTGGCTATTAAATTGATCCAACGGTGGAGATTGCAATATTTGCCTCTAATAATTTAGATGTTTGTCACATCAGATGTAGTATGACATACTTATATAGTATCATAGAATCCCCGTGTATATATATATATATATATATATATATATATATAAATAAAATATGAAATTTGAATAGAAAAAGAGAATAAGAAGAAGAAAATTAGAGTTTTTTTAGGTACAATAAAGAAAGATACAAGAAAACTAACAAACAAATATAATATGCATCCTATATCAGCCAGAAAGCTTATTTGGAGGTTGGGAGTTGGTTTCTCAAAGTATGGACAAATTAACTTCCCAATCTCTTCTCTTCTACCGGGAAGTATCAAAAAGCAAAGAGCCATAGATGTCTAACTGCCAAAAATTAGAGTTGAGACATATATACAAAATTATCATATATTAGATATAAAAATGAAAATAATTCTTAGATTAATACCATCCTGAGAACAATTTTTATTTAAAAAAGAAAAAAAAGAAGAAGATAAAACTAAATTGAATTCTGTAATTTTAATAATTTGAAATATAATATTTTCTTTTTTAGTCCATGTTCAAAATACAATGTTAAAAAAATAGAAATAACTTTGAAGAAAAAATTAATTGGACAAACTATTAAAGAAGTTTGTCCACTTAATTACTTTCTTCCTTTCAATTGACTTGTGGCGTTCCTCAGCCTTNAAGTTTGTCCACTTAGTTACTTTCTTCCTTTCAATTGACTTGTGGCGTTCCTCAGCCTTGGTTATTATAGAAAAGGTGTTCTATTATTAATTTTAATGAGTTTTAATGTTTTATTAGATTTGTGTTGAGACATATTTCTTGTATATGTCTAAATAAAATTAAGCCAGCTCTTACTTGGTAAAACCATATATATAAATTTACCAATGAATAGACTACCATGACGACATGATTGAATAAAGATAATAGACTTTAGGAAGTTCTTGCTTTCCATGGTGGTTGATGGAATTTTTATGTTCCACTTGAAGAAGAAATTAATTAAAAAGGTATATATGCAGCNTTAAAAAGGTAAATATGCAGCTATGGAAGAAATTTTCATTGATGAAATGAAAGTGAAGAATCATGGAGAGATCAATTGATAGCAACTCATTAATCGGCACCAAGTCAATATAATTGAGTAAAGTCTTTAAGAAGATATCCCATTGGGATTAGGTGAGATTGAGACCACAAGAATTCATTGACAAGGCATCTCAATTAAGCCATACAATAAGTTCTAGCTACTACAGCATAATCAATTCCTAAATTTTTATATAACCAAAGTCAGTTTTTCCAACTTCCGTGTAACACGAATTTGACTTCCACAGCTTACTCACATCAAATTTTACTAAATTATAATAAAAGGCTAATTAATGCATATCTAATTGACTAATGAATAGACTTAGACTACCGAGTCAATATAATTGAGTAAAGTCTTTAAGAAGATATCCCATTTAGATTAGGTGAGATTGAGACCATAATAATTCATTGACACGTAAGCCAAACAATTAGTACTCTAGCTATTAAAGCATAATCAATTCCTAAATTTTTATATAACCAAAACAAAAAAACGCGGAAATAAGTAATCCCCTATTTTGCAGTTTTCTATGATATTTGAAAGATACATCTTTTATTAATTTGACCCTTAATCTTTTATTAAAAAAAAAAAAATACAATGTCCACATTTTTAAAGTATTAATCAGATTCAATTTCTATCCAAAATTGACTATTAATTTAATTATGTTTTTATTTTAATGACTTAACAATAATTTTCTCTAGAAATAACTTCAAAAATGTTAATTGAACAACCTATTAAGGAAGTTTGTTCTTACTATCTTCCCCCTCCCTTTTTTTTTTTTTTTTTTTTGTTTTTTTCAATCACACATAGAATGAAAGCCCGTGTGGATGTTTTAGAACCCGTCTTTCACACGCCAATTGCTTTACAAGCACATGTGGATGATTTGCAAATTGCAACTCGTCCTTCAAACGTTATGCCAATTTTTAGTCTTCTACCAAGTCTTTCTTTAATTGATTACTGAATAGACTAGCATGGGAACAAGATTGAATAAAGATAATACATGACGAAAATTTCTACAAAATGCAAGTTGCATCCTTCTTTTATCTTAAAAGGTGTTAGTTGAGATGGAACATTTAACCGTGTAACATTGATGAAGAATGAGAGCAGTTGGTTTTGAGGGTGGAAGAACATTAATGGTGGTTCGTTTTGTGGGGAAGCTTAGGTGACAATCTCTTGTGGTGGGACAAAGACAATGGCTGGTTGGCCTTCCAAGTCAATATGATTGAATAATTACTAACAGCAAGAGGAAGACGGCCTTAACAAGTATATCTACATCATAGCTTATTCATTACTCAACTCTAATAATTAAAAGCCTAATCAAAGCATATATATTTCACTGATTAAGTAAAAGATTCTCATTTTCTTAATTAGCCGTTATTAATTTTGGAGAAACTATTATCCAACAAAGCAGAAATTGGCATTACCTTATCCAAAAAAACTGAATTTAGTTGAAATAGATTATATACCAATTCAAGTGCAACTTAATTAATTTCCGTAGCAGAAAAACAAAAATATATGTTATCTAATCAAATTCAGTGTTTATGATTTATATGAATTCCTCAACAGCTGTTCAATCGATCTATAAAAAACATTTATTTTGCAGATNTCGATCTATAAAACACATTTATTTTGCAGATTCTTAATTCAAAGTGAGAGAGATAAGATAAACGAGACAAGAGAAATCTTTATTGTAGTAATATCAAATAGTTCATAGGCTTAATTGCAGTTTTGGTCATTCTATTTTAATAAAATGAACTATTTGGTCTTCTTATTTTGAAAATGAATTATTTGATTCTTCTATTTTCATAAATTGAGTAATTTTGGTCTTTCCATTAATGTACTGTTAAAAACTTAACAAAGAATGCTGATATAGCATTAAAAAATTAATTTTTTTTTCCAAATTAGTAGTTTAAATGCATATAATATGCACATGACTCTTTAAATATAAAAATTAACCCTTACAACAAAATTAGATATTGTTGTTAGGGATACTTGTTTTAGGACAAACATAAAAGTAGGAAAGGATAACCTTTAGCTCCGCCTATTTATACTCAAGTCAGTCTTGTGGCATGCTATCTCATAATTTCAGAAACCATTACATTCCAACTTTTTGTTACTTGTCTATCTCTTCACTAAAAGGTCATCATGAACTCCCAACACAATGGAGTTCACTTCCTCTTTGTTCCAACTCTGTTGCTTGTGCTGTACTGTTTTATGGCTCCTACTAGTATTGCTGTGCTTGAAGTCCTCAACATTAACACCGACCAGTCTTCTCTTCTTGCCTTCAAAGACCATATCACTTATGACCCCAATAATTTCCTTGCCAAAAACTGGTCAGTTAAAACCCCTGTTTGCAATTGGTTTGGCATCACTTGTGCTTCTTCCCACCTTAGAGTTACTGCCCTCAATCTCTCTCACATGAATCTTGTTGGAACCATTCCTCCTCATATGGGGAACCTGTCCTTCCTTTCTAAGCTAGATCTTTCTAGCAATACATTTCATGGTTCCCTTCCTAGTGAATTGGCTCAGTTACGTAGAGTGAAACAAATTCACCTAGGATTCAACAACTTCAGTGGGGATATCCCATCATGGTTTGTGTTCTTACCGAAACTTGAACAGTTGTGGTTAGGCTATAACAATTTCACAGGTAAGATCACACCCTCCTTATTCAACCTAACTTCATTGCAAATACTTCAGCTTTCTAGTAACAAACTTTGGGGTTTTCTACCCTCCAACTTCTTCAACGCCCCTGCATTACAATTGGTGGATGTTTCTGATAACAAAATCTCAGGCTTTATCCCAAACTCTGTTTTCAACATATCATCGCTTCAACATATCAATCTCGGCCAAAACAACCTTTCTGGTGTAGTCCCCGAAAATATCTTCTATTACCTTCCTAAATTGGAGCGGTTTAGCTTAAAATACAACCAGTTCGTTGGAGAAATTCCACTTAGCCTATTTAATTGTAAGCGACTACAAGTTTTGTCATTAAATCACAATAGTTTCAAGGGAAATATACCAAGAGAAATCGGGAACTTGACAATGCTTAATTCTTTATACCTTGGCTACAACAATTTGCAAGGTATGATTCATTCCTTTAGTTTACAAATAACCTTGTTAACTCTGATATTTGAAATACAAGGATACATACTACCCTGCCATAGAATCAAAAATTCATTTTTTTTAATTGAAATTTATATGTTTGAAATGAGAAAAATCTTTTGAAAGAGACATGAAATGTCTAAAAATGTGGATATCTTGGATTTATTATTGATGTGCACAATGCTTTCAAATTTTGAAATGTGATACAATTATTTCTATTATAAATGACAGGTACAATACCAAATGAGATTGGAAATCTATATAATCTAGAGATTTTGAATCTCATAGTTGCCAACCTAAGTGGTCAAATTCCATCAGAAATTTTTAATATTTCTACAATAATAGAAATTTCCCTAGTAGTGAATCAACTCTCAGGCAGTTTACCTATGACCTTAGGCTCCATGACTCCAAATCTTAAGTTCTTATTATTAGGTGGTAATTATCTCAGTGGAAAAATCCCAAGCTCTATTTCCAATGCTTCATTGCTCACTAGTCTAGATTTGGCAGAAACTTCATTTTCTGGCTACATTCCAGACATATTTGATAATTTAAGGAAGCTCGAATTGCTTAACTTTGCAAAGAATAATTTGACTTCTAACCCTTCCAATCCAGAGTTGAATATCATAAATTCTTTAAGTAGTAGTAACTATCTAAGAATAGTATCCTTCTCAAGAAATCCTTTGAACTCAATCCTTCCAATGTCGATTGGCAATCTCTCCACTTCTCTAGAGCAGTTGGAATTTGGGATTTGTGGAATGAGGGGTAGCATTCCACCAAATATTGGCAACTTAAGTCGCTTAATATTACTTGACCTTGGTCAAAATCAACTGACTGGAACCATTCCAACAGAAATAGGGAAGTTACAAGAGTTACAAGCTCTCTCTCTTCGTGGGAACCTGTTAGAAGGACTTCTTCCACGTGCAATATGTCAACTCAAGAGCTTGTGGTCATCAGACTTGGGTATTAACAGTTTTTCCGGACGAATACGTACTTGCTTGAGTAACCTTAACTATTGAGGGAGTTTTCACTCGATGGTAATATGTTGAACTCAACAATACCTTCTGATTTGCTGAGCCTCACATATTTATTAAATTTAAGCTTGTCCTCAAATGAGCTAATAGGACCTCTCCCACTAGGTATTGGAAATTTAAGAGTTTTGACAGAGCTTTATTTAGCAGATAATCAGTTCTCAGGTAACATTCCAAGCACCATGGGAGGACTTCAAGATTTAAGTCATCTTCACTTGCAACGAAATAAATTGGAAGGACCTATCCCTGAATCTTTTGGCAGTTTGGTGAGTTTGGAAGAACTTTATTTATCAGAAAACAATTTATCTGGTGTTATACCCAAGTCTTTAGAGGGACTTGTGCATATGAAGTTTTTCAATGTCTCTTTCAATAAATTAGAAGGAGAGATTCCAAGTGGTGGGCCTTTTAGAAACTTGTCTTCTCAATCATTCATGGGGAATGAAGGACTTTGTGGTCCTCCACACTTGCAAGTCCCAAAATGCAAAACTACTGCATCTAGCAAATCCCCAAAAACTACTGCAATTGTGCTGAAAATTGTTTTGCCCGCTGGGTTTGCCACATTAATGTTTATATCGACTTTCTTATATGTGCTAAAATGCAAAAATCACAGCGAGTCGTCTAACCCAGAGCAAGATTCAACAGTGACAACATGGAGAAGAATTTCATATCATGAACTTCGGCAAGCTACAAATCAGTTTAGTGATGTCAATTTACTTGGTATAGGGAGCTTTGGAAAAGTATATAAAGGAATACTCGACGACGGGATGAATGTTGCAGTAAAAGTTTTCAATTTGGAGCTTGAAGGAGGATTTAGAAGCTTTGATTCTGAATGTGAAGTGCTACGAAATGTCCGCCATCGAAATCTTATAAAAGTCATTAGCAGTTGCAGTAATGATATTGACTTCAAGGCATTGGTTTTGAGTTACATGCCTAACGGGAGTTTAGAGAGGTGGTTATACTCCGACAATCGTGGGTTGAGTATAATGCAAAGGTTGAACATAATGATTGATGTTGCAGCAGCATTGGATTATCTACATCATGGTTGTTCTATACCAATTGTGCATTGTGATTTAAAACCCAATAACGTATTGCTAGATCAGGATATGATTGCACATGTGACTGATTTTGGCATTGCAAAACTCTTGGGTGGAGATTCCTTGACACACACTATGACACTAGCCACAATGGGTTATATGGCTCCAGGTGATGTTTCTAAATCATTTTCAACTAACTTTTTTGTTTCTTGCAAATATATCATGTTGTATAAATATTTCTAATATGTCGAAACTTTTTCTAAGTTCATATCATAATATCAAATATCTTAAGAATTTTTTTCCCCTTACATGTAGAGTATGGAATGGAAGGAATTGTTTCTAGGCAAGGTGATGTATATAGCTATGGTATTTTGCTTATGGAAACCTTCACTAGAAAGAAGCCCACAGATGAAATGTTCAATGGAGAATTTAGCATCAAGCACTGGGTGAAAGATTCGTACCCTGATGCAATAATTGATTTTATTGGTGGCCAACTGGTTACAGAAAACAGAGGACAATTAGCTATTAAGAAGGACTGCTTATTATCAATCATGGGGTTAGCATTGGATTGTTCAGCAGATTCTCCAAATGAAAGGAGAAATATGAAAGATGTCTTAGCTACACTCAAGAAGATCAAAATCAAGTTTTTGAATGAATCTAGAAATCTCAGAGCATCTGTTTGAGTTTATCTACAAATTTTTTAAGGTAAGTATTTTTCTTTCCACACTTGAAAGTTTTCTGAGTAACTAATAAAGTCTTTTAAGCCTCAAGGCACTTATTTTTATTAGTCATATGAAGTAGCGGTATTGTTTAACTGCCATAATAATAAAATTATATCTTCTCTATATAATTTCAGCTAAACTAATGTAGGAAAGAGTTATAGGATTGACATTCAAACATGTTTGTTGGCTAAAGACATACATGCCTTGTGCAAGCAATAAACCAGTTTATTAATTAGCCTAATGGGTTTGATTTTACTTGATCCAGGGGACATTGGATCAATCTTCAAACTGATCCTTGGAGCTGAAATAAACGTTGCTATGAAGAATCTCAAGTAGTCATTAGTGTGTCCGTGTGTGTTGTGATTTTCATTCGAACATTCAAGTCAAGTAAGTAAACTATTACATGGTTTGAGTGTATGACTTTAAGATATTACACAAAATAATATGATATACAAATTGATATGCCACAAACCTTGTATTTGAATTCAAATAATTAAATGAATAACAGTTTAATAATCCTATCAAAATCATGAAACTGCCATCCCTTCTCAACTCCTACCTCCAACACAATTAAATTCTTGTTACTGAATGAATTCCTACCATAGCAGCCTAAGGGAATCATCCCACAACCTTCATGCACATAAACTACAAAACCCTGTAGCATATTCTCCAATTCATGATACCAAAGAATCTTTGAGGACTAAATAGTAATTTCATTTGGTGCTTTCTATGAGCACCATTTTAAAACACAAACCAAATTGGTGCATGCAATTGAATTTGGATAACGTGGCCCAATCCTCCAATAGCCTGCTGCACATGTAAGCACATCTCCAATCTCAACACACAGGCTGTTGCTCTCAGCTTCATATGTAGGACATTATAGTACACACGCTAATTAAGTTCTTCATTGACTAGTGACATTCCTATTTTCTTCCTTGAGCTGTCGGGAAAAATGGCAGTCTCAGCGGACGGCCGCTTATCTCTCTCCTCTGCTATCCAATTACGTGGATCAACGGGATTGGCGGGCCGAAATTGGAAGCTCGTAAAGTTTTGTAATGGAGAACTCATGGGTCGGAAGCTCAAGCTCGCCCAAGTTCAGCAACAAGGAGGTAATGGTGTTTGCACTAAGAATGTTAAGCAACATATCTGTTTGCACTAAGCATGTCTCTCACTGCTGATGTTACCAGCGAAACCAAGGTTAGTTGAATTTCTCATTCTTTCCCTCTCTTTGAAATTGTAACAGAAACTGCATGCCAAACTAGAATTAATTAAAAACAAGAAAGTTAGGAAATACTAGGTTAGAATTATTGTAAGGCAATAGAGAAGAAATGCAGTACAATTGGTCAAGTGTTGACATTACATGTTCTTGCCATTGACAAACGGTTGTTATATTACTTTACATTTTAAGCATTATTGTTAAATATTTTATATTAAGCAGCTCATTTTCTCTAGAAATAATAAGGTTTAAAAATATTATAAGTTCCTATAATTTGGACAAATTTTAAATCAGGTCTTTATAATTTGAAATAATAAATTTTTTTTTTTTTTTGAGATACATAGTACTCAAGTTTTAGAATTACTATAGATGAAAAAGAAAAGAAAGTGTGGCATTATATTGTATGGGCAAATGAGGTAGTGCAGTTGAGGGACCTAGATTTGGAAAGAAGGGACCCTCGAACTGTTGTGGCAGTTATACCAGGTGGAGGAGCTAGAACTCGTCTCTTCCTTCTCATTAAGTGCCGTGCTAAACCAGCTATAAGTCTCTCTCTTCTCTTAATCGTTCCTTTTCCTGTAATTTTTTGGTTCCAAGCACGAACAATGCAATTGTATGATTCTGTGTCACACATGATAGGATAGGTAGTATAAGAGTATATATGTGTTGGTGATTTTGTCTAGTGCTTCTTCCTATGGTAGGTTCCAATTGGAGGTGCATACAGGCTTATTGATGTGCCAATGAGCAATTGCATCAACAGTGGGATCAACAAAGTGTACATTCTCACTCAGTTCAACTCAGCATCACTCAACAGGCAAATTGCTCGTGCTTATACCTCTAGCACTAGAGTCACCTTATTAGATGGCTATGTCGAGGTATATTAATATTCCATCATTCAATAAACACAAGCTTAATGCTAAATTTCTCAAACCCACTCAAGAATTCCTGCTTCTTCTCTCACAGGTTCCTGCAGCCATTCAAACTCCAGGGAAAGTTGGGAAGAACTGGTTTCAGGGTACTGCAGATGCTGTGCGCCAGTTCCATTGGCTCTTTGAGGTAATACTCCACACCAATTAGAGCAACCACTAACTTTTTTTGAGCAAGGGAAATTCAGACAATATCCAATCATTAATTTGAGCATGCTAATTTATACTTATGCCATTAAACAAAAAAGTTGATATCAGTAGCTTTTTGATTCTGCTTCAAGTGTTGTGTTGTTGGAGGCAATCTTACATGCTTTTTAATGTTTTAGGATCCTAGAAGTAAGGAGATTGAGGATGTATTGATTCTTTCCGGGGATCACCTATACAGGATGGACTACATGGACTTTGTCCAAGTAAGGAATTACACTATTCAGTTGACAGTGATTTCTGAAACCATCATATATTAATTCAATTGTTACATTCAAACTGTTGACTCTCACATGCTATCACTCATCTTCGTTTTCAGAATCATCGGCAGAGTAATGCAAATATCACCCTTTCCTGTTTGCCAATGGATGACAGGTAGACACTCGTCTAAATTTTTGGAGATGCATACTTCATTTCTACTATCTGATACTTGACTAGCTTATAAACTCAAATTGGGTAAGCCACTAAGGGTGACTTATGGCCCAGGTGAACAGCTATAAACAGATTCAAAATTAATCTTTTTCACTTGAATTTTATAGCATCGTGTATTAATGTTTTATGATTAAAACTTAGCCTAGATAATCTTATTTCTGTATTTTCAGCCACCGAGGTTTAGCTTTTATGATGCAGCAAAACCAAAGATTGACAATTGCAAGGTCAGTATCTCTGTCTTCAAAACTTGCTCTTAGACCTTTCTGCTGCAAAATCTACATTCGCAAGCATCATAGACCATATAAATTGCCAGCTACTACAGTATGAGCTAAATTAGATAGGTATACAATCACAGACAAAAAGTATGTTGATATATGAGTGCAACCTTCTTAGATCATCCTGTTTTAACTCCATTTCTTCTTTGCTTTCAAATACCAAACTAGCATTTTATTTGTCCCTCTGCAGATTGTCGATTCAATCATATCACATGGAAGCTTTTTAACAAATTCCTTCATCGAGCATAATGTAGTTGGAATCAGGTCCAGAATAAACTCAGACGCTCACTTGAAGGTTTGGTGAATCTATTCCAATGTTATGTTATCTAAGCATTTTGTTGGAGAATTAAAGAACAGGAAGACAATGCAAATCTTTAACAGCAGTAACTCATACCTGATTCATCAAATGCATAACAATTCTAAAATTTATAGGCTTAACATTCTTAAAATCTTGCTTCATGAAAATGTAATACACTTCTAGAACAAATATATATGTAGGTATTTTTATTTGCTAAGTTTGCTTATGTAGAATTATCCCATTACAATTCCATGAAGGACACAGTGATGCTTGGAGCTGATTTCTATGAAACCGACACTGAAGTGGCAGCCCTATTAGCTGAGGGAAGAGTTCCAATAGGAATAAGAGAAAATAAAAAAAATCAAGTACTAGCTGCAACTCTCGCTCCCCTACTAGCCATTCAGTTTCTCTTGCTGCTGTTTCTCATCACTTTTCTCCTCATATATCCGCAGACATTGCATCATTGACAAAATTGCTCGAATTGGAAAGAATGTTGTGATAGCAAACTCAGAGGTATGATTCTTCAAACCATTTTACGTTAATGAATAAGGAAAACATAGGATATGTCACACCAAATACAATTTGATATCCAACTTAGTTTTACTGGTTACTTGGAGGAAAATCACCAAAAAAAAAATAAATTAACACTGAAACACAGGAATTTGACATGCTTCTGCAAATTGCCCAATTGTCTATGGGAGAAGTATTAGAAAAATCCACCAATAAAATTAGGCAAATATAATTTTTTTTTTTTCAATTTCTTTCACAAATCTAAACCCCGATTAAATCCCAAACATCTCGTTCACTCACAAAATAATTTTTTCGATCAAAATTCTGCAACATCTCATTCTCTTCTTTTGCAAACATCAGTCTCTCTAACCGTAGTACAAAACTTCAAAATAAGGACTTACTATCTTTGCTTGTGGCACCTTTATTTTTTTTTTCTTCTCTTCAAGTGGCAGACATCACATTAACCCACCGATATACTAAAGAACAGTATACACTATGATGTGACAAAATCAGAATATGACAAAAAAGAATTGTTAAAAATGTAACCAATTGTAATCAAATTCTGTCCCACAACACAATTTGTGAAATATTGAGTCAAAAATTTAAATATATATAGTCACTCATATACTAAATATTTGACCTCTTTTATTATTTTCCTTTGCCAACCTTATATAATTGGGCTTGGGTTTAATAAAATCCCCAACGCTCCACCTTAACTTATTCCCTTAACATTATCTCCAATTAACTTATACAAATTTCAAACAACTTTCTCTCCCTTCATAATACAAACTTTCAATATTCCACCTATTCTAGAATATCCATAAGCCAATGAATATAATCTATCCAAACAAATAATATGTTAATGACCACAAGAAATATTCAAAATTTTCAAATTTTCACCTAGTATCAACATATGCCTCGAATCACCAAAGGAGTCATACTACCATCACTCAATTTAATTTCACATTACCAATATCAACAACACCCATTAAACATAATATGAGGCATGTAGAAAAGCTAATAATCATTCAAAGAACCCTTACCTTAATAATTCTCTGAAAATTCTAGCAAAAAAGAAAAAAAAATTAGGAAAAGAAAAATGTTTATGATACAATAGTAGATATCACATTGGTTGAGATTATTCTTTTGAATTATTCCAAAAAAAAATTAAATGGGTTTGATTAAAGTTTAGGTGAGTTCATTTAAATTTAAATATTGATATGTAAGGAAAATTAGAAGAAAAAAAAACTCTAAATTTGTATGTTGGCTTGAACTGCAGGGAGTACAAAAGGCTGATAAATCTTCAGAAGGGTTTTACATCTACGTTGGTGTTACAATAATTTCAAGGGAAATATACCAAGAGAGATTGGGAACTTGACAATACTCAAGGAGCTGAACCTTAGCTTCAACAGTTTGTAAGGTATGATTCATCTCATTTAACACTCGTTAACACTGATATGCGACATACCTTGTTAATAGTATTTTCAAGGTATGTTTGATATGAGAAATTCATTTGAGATATATCTTATCTAAATGTGATCAAATTGTTATTGGTTATGTGAAAAATATTTTTTTAAAAAAAATAGAAAAAGAAAGTATATGATGTACAATGATAGCTTTCAAAATTTGCAACTATAATTGAATTATTCCTATTATTGCAGGTAGAATACCAAATGAGATTGGGCATCTACATAGACTTAAAAAGAAAATTATGCTTTTAATTTTATTTTGTATTGTCTGTCCTTGAGGATTTTTTCTCCCCTTCTATGTAGAGTATGGATTGGAAGGAATTGTTTGTAGGCAAGGTGATGTGTATAGCTATTGCATTTTGATTATGGAAACTTTCACAGGAAAAAAGACCACAGATAAAATGTTTCATGGAGAATTTAGCATTAAGTACTGGGTAAAACAGTCCTGATGTAGTAATTGATATTGTTGATGCTCAATTATTGACAAAATTAAATATGATGTTCTATACCAGTTGTGCATTGTGATTAAAAACCCAATTACGTATTGCTAGATCAAGATATGATTGCACATGTGACTGATTTTGGCATTGCAAAACTCTTGGGTGGAGATTCCTTGACACACTATGACACTAGCCACAATGGGTTATATGGCTCCAGGTGATTTTCTAAATCATTTTCAACTAACTTTTTTGTTTCTTGCAAATATATCATGTTGTATAAATATTTCTAATATGTCGAAACATTTTCTAAGTTCATATCATTATATCAAATATCTTAAGAATTTTTTTCCCCTTACATGTAGAATATGGATTGGAAGGAATTGTTTCTACTTTCTAGGCAAGGTGATATATATAGCTATGGTATTTTGCTTATGGAAACTTTCACTGGAAAGAAGCCCACAGATGAAATGTTCTATGGAGAATTTAGCATCAAGCACAGGGTAAAAGATTCGTACCCTGATGCAATAATTGATTTTATTGGTGGCCAACTGTTAACAGAAGACAGAGGACAATTAGTTGTTAAGAAGGACTGCTTATTATCAATCATGGGGTTAGCATTGGATTGTTCAGCAGATTCTCCGAATGAAAGGAGAAATATCAAAGATTTCTTAGCTGCACTTAAGAATATCAAAATCAAGTTTTTGAATGAACCTAGAAATCCCAGAGCATCTGTTTGAGTTTGTTTACAAGTTTTTTAAGGTAAGTATTTTTCTTTCCATGCTTAAAAGCTTTCTGAGTAACTAATAAAGTCTTTTAAGTCACAAGGCGCTTATTTTTATTAGTCATATGAAGTAGCCGTATTGTTAAACTGCCATAATAATAAAATTATATATTCTCTATATAATTTCAGCTAAACTAATGTAGGAAAGAGTTATAGGATTGACATTCAAACATGTTTGTTGGCTAAAGACACACATGCCTTGTGCAAGCAATAAACCAGGTTATTAGCTTAATGGGTTTGATTTTACTTGATCCAGGGGAGATTGGATCAATCTTCAAACTGATCCTTGGAGCTGAAATAAACGCTGCTATGAAGAATCTCAAGCAGTCATTAGTGTGTGCCTGTGTGTGTTGTGGTTTTCATTCGAACATTCAAGTCAAGTAGGTAAACTATTACATGGTTTGAATATATGACTTTAAGATATTACACAAAATAATATGATATACAAATTGATATGCCACAAACCTTGTATTTGACTTCAAATAATTAAATGAATAACAGTTTAATAATCCTATCAAAATCATGAAACTGCCATCCCTTCTCAACTCCTACCTCCAACACAATTATAAATTCTTGTTACTGAATGAATTCCTACCATAACAGCCTAAGGGAATCATTCCACAACCTTCATGCACATAAACTACAAAACCCCGTAGCATGTTCTCCAATTCATGATACCAAAGAATCTTTGATAGTAATTTCATTAGGTGCTATAAGAGTGATATATGTGTTGGTGATTTTGTCTAGTGCTTCTTCCTATGGTAGGTTCCCATTGGAGGTGCATACAGGCTTATTGATGTGCCAATGAGCAATTGCATCAACAGTGAGATCAACAAAGTGTACATTCTCACTCAGTTCAACTCAGCATCACTCAACATGCATATTACTCGTGCTTAGAAATCCTAAAGCATTAGATTGAGTTTCTCTTATCATAAGTATTTTTATTTCCATGATTAAAAGTTTTTTAAATTATCAGGAACTCGTTTTTAATTGTCATGTGCACTAGCTGCATGGTTAAACTACCATAATATTATTCTTCACTACTAACTTATAATATTCCATCTATTGCAGAATATCCATATTCCAATGAAACTAATCTATCCAAAGAAATTCAATTTTATAGGCCAAAAAGAAAATTTAAATTTTGACACAATGACAATATATGCTTTAAGGTCCATTTGAATAAATAATTTATTTAAATTCTTATATAAAAAAAATTTATACCATATGCTCTTTTTAAATTAAACTATTTAAGGGCTACCATCACACAATCTAATTTCACACTACCAACACCAACAACATCCAACTCATTATCAAAGCCAATTAAATAATTCCAACACCACAAGCATTATAAGTATCAACGCTAGTGATCAATATTCCAAGTCAATATAATATTAATGAAGAGTTAGATTCCACCACCATCTTAGGATGGGAAAGCTTTGGTGACAATTTCTTCTGGTGGGACCAGTGTTTTAAAAACCGGACTAGACTGGGCAGTTCGACCGGTGGCTAGTAAGAAAACCGATCCAGTTCATACCCCTAAATTGTTGTAGCGGTTAAATCGGTGAAAATCGCCCAAACCGATGAACCGGTCCAGTTTTGAAAAATCGGACGGCTTGCAAAATTTGTGAATTGAAAGGGAAATCGCCCTCACCTTTGCTTCAAATGTGGCATTCTTTGCCACTATGACATATCAATATATAAACATATTTATTAATAAAATAGTTAAGAAATTAATTTTTTTCCCATCCAAATCATTAGGACAACTAAAAAGACTTGTATTTATTGTTACACAAAAATTATTTATTAGATTTATTTAATATTAAATATTTAAATATATAAAAATTATAACACATAATCACACATTACACATGTTTTATATGTTATGATTATCTAATTTTTTTTATTTTAGAAATTATGAACTTGATCATGTTAAAAGTATGTGAAGTTGTAAGAAATGTTGGCTATTGAAATAATCTAATTTTGTTATAAGTCACTATTTTAAATTAGATGTATATAGATTAGGTTGTTATATTTTTTTATTTTAGTTATTTGAATCTTTAAATTTGAGACTTTCACTTATGAGTTAAGTTTAATGATTTGTGATTTATCTTCTATGTTTTATTTTTTGTTAATCTTTAAGTTTAAAAAAAGTTTTGATTCAACCGGTNTGATTTATCTTCTATGTTTTATTTTTTGTTAATCTTTAAGTTTAAAAAAAGTTTTCATTCAACCGGTCTAACCGCATGGTCCGACCAATATTTTTTGCCAAAACGGTTTGTTCACCGATTTGATTTTTAAAACATTAGGTGGGACAACAACTGGTCAACATTCCAAGTCAATATAATTGAATAGTGATAACATTTCATATTTGCTTTACCACTGAAATATCAAAATAATTTCACTATTACTTTATGGTAGAAGTTTTAAATTTGATCCCATTAAAACGAATAGAATTTAATTATAGGAGGGACGAAAAAAAAAAACAAATATTATTTACATATAACTTCTTATAATTGTTTAAAACTACAAATACATTTTGGGTCACTATAAGAAAATGATTATTTTTTTAAAAAAATTCTAATAGAACAAAATATTATTTGAATTTTTTAAAAATTTTAATAATAATTCTAATGGAAGAAATTTTGTTAAAATTGTAACAATAATTCTAATAATAATGTAATTCTGTTGAATTTTTTTTGTAAAAATTACCGTTAAAATTATTTAAATTTTTGTTTAAAGAATGCCAAAAAAATATTTCAACGAGATATATCGTTAGAATTTTTTTCTAATTTTTTGTTGGTTCTAATAAAAGGAAATAGCTTAAACCCTTAATAAAACAAATCAAAATAAAGGAGAGAAATAAACGAAAGAGGGCAGAACTTCGAACAAGAAGAAACGCAAGAGGGGAACCTCCCTTCCCCACCTCGCCTCCGAGGTCCAGAGGAAGAACCCGGTTGCTAGCCGTCTAAGTAAGGAGTCCTAAGGTGAAAACTTCACCCACTTTCTCTTTATTTTCGATTTACCTTCTTCCCTGGTTTCTATCTCTCTCTGAACTTGGTTTTCCCCTCTGTTTCTCTCTCTAAAAATGGAAGAAATTGGGGACGGGGTGGGAAATCGCTGCCATCAGCGGCGCCACCCTTCCCTCTATTTGCTTCTATTTTGGCTTTATCTGTTTGATTCCTTGCCTGAATTTTTTTTTTAAAATTCTTTTCTAGGTTTTATCTCTCTAAAAATTGGGGGTGAATGGGAACGGGATGGAACCTCTCTGCTGCCGCTGGACTCTCTCTATTTCTATTTCCTATTTTTGACATTATTGTTTCAGGTGGATTATGAAGAGGTCATTTTTTTGTGGCATGTAGATAAGAAAGATTTTCTTCTTTGGACCATTACTAGCATTACAACGTTGTTCCATAATCTCCGTAATAGAGATATCCTCTAGGATTTTAGTCCACACGAGGAATATAATATAATTTTTTTTTTCTTGGTTGAATAGAGGAATATACTATAATTGAAGCAACCTTGTGGAGACAGAAATTCTACTTGTTTTCTGAAGAGGGTTTATGAATTAATTTTAAATGTTTTGAAGCTTAAGGCTTTCTAGATACTGGCAGTATATATAGTAAAATGTTCCAGTTATTCTTGTTAAGAAATGGATTGGATAGTAAAGACCAGTCTCCATGGTCTTTATGTACTCTGTGTGTGACAACTAGGTGGCTCTACTTTGTATATGTTAGGACCAACCAGGCAATATGTGAATGCTGCAATTTTTTTCGCTTGCATTTTGTTTATCTTAATCTAAATGTTAACAAATAAGAGCACTCAGTAGGGATTCAAATTTAGTATGGCTGTCGAAACTGCTTTCTCCTTGAGGTGCTTTTAGTTCTTGTGGAGTTATAAGGTTCATCTGGAATCTAAGGACTCTTTCAAAGTTCAAACAACTTAATACAAAAGAGGGATTATATGAACCTTTGATGCAATTTAGTGCAAAATATATCAAATGATATGTTGGAAGTGATTCTGTAGTGCTTTTATTTTCTTCTGTCAAGATTCTCCTGACTTGTAATATTGGAACTGAATCTTTTTCTTCTTAAAGGAATTGTTTACTAGATGTTGACTTTCGGGAATGGAACCCCCTCAAGATTAATGTGTATTGAGATCATAGCTTTTGATTTTGTTTCTTATTGAATGAAATGGCATTAATGAAGGAGGTAATTCAATCTCAACTATCTACAGGATTGATTTTTGTATGTTACCAGCACCCCCAGCAATTTGATGATATAAGTCTCGCCTTTCAATTACATTATAATTATTTACTTTAGTTGCCATGAAATATGTTTTGTATTCCTTTCCCTTTGTCGCTTAAGAGCTTTGCTTTTCTTTGTCAAGATATTAGTGAACTTGAGCACTCCAATCAGGATAATCTGCCAAGAGTAACAGTTGTTATGCCTCTCAAAGGATTTGGGGAGCACAATTTACAGAATTGGAGGAGTCGAGTAAGAGATTATCGGATGAATACCACTGGGAGTTTGTTGATGATGCTCTTCTTGACTTCTTGTTGAAAATATATTGACTTTTTGTAATTTTTAACTTGATCTTAAGAGTTTAGTTTTAGGATTTTTTGTCATTCTGGAGATACTATTAAAAATTCTGTTTTTTCTATGACAATTGGCATTTAATTATGGTATTTGGAGATCTTTTTGATCTAATACTTAGAATTTTGGAATTTGAATTCACTTTGCAAGTTATTAAGTTTTCCTTTGTTGTAGTATCATTACGCTTTTCGTTTGAGCTTCTCCTTTTAATAAAAAATTTATGTTCATTATGAGTCTATTCTTATACAAATGCAAATAACATCTCTCTATGGTGGCCCACTAGAGTTTCTTTTTTTGGTAGAAAGTACAGAGGATCCAGCTTACCATGCTGTGTCACGACTAATATCAGAATATGAGGTATAATGAAGTCCATAAATTATTTTATTCTTCTCATAAATAAGTTATACAATCTTGTATATAGACACATTTCAGTTTGTTTTTCTTTCCCAAGGCCCTGCGTGGAAGAAGTGAAACTTCCATATTGAAGCTAGATTCTGGTCTTTTTGGTGGTCTTTTTGGCTGATGCATCCAAGAAATTAGATACTAACTACTTTGATTGTCTACAGATGCATGCTGATGACTTTAGGCAGGACCGTTATGGTGTAGTCTCAGGACTTAGAGATGGTGGATATTCTGATGATATGATTCTTGCAGCTATAGCTGGTATATCTGCAATTCTCTTTGCAAATTGTTTGGCTATGACACTTAGATCGTTGTATATAGCATCTTTGTCAATATAGCTCATAAAAATTTATGACCATTCATCCATAAAGAAGTTGGTTCCAATAGAAAAAATATTACACTCTAAGTGCATTATGCTTGTGCGTGTTTGATGTTTATTCATGCACATCTTGCATAAACCTTATGTTCTTTGAAAGTATTTTCTTTCGAGTAGTAATTTTTTTAAATTTATTTTCCTAGTTTTCTGTTCCTGTCTATTATGTTATTGATTACTATGATAGTATGATATCATCCCTTTCAGGGGCTTACAAAAGGCTCATTACTTCTCCTCCAGTGGCTGTCTTTCCTCATCCCCTTGCCAGTCATCTTACTTTTGGAAGGTAGATATTTACTCATCTGAAATTAAGCATCTTTCTTTATTATATGTTTGAATTATTTTTGGAATTACTTGAGGAAACAAACATTTGTTTTGGAGTCATATACAACAAAGGTTAATTGGATCATGAACCATCCGTGCCTTGTTTGCTTCCCATTGCTACCTGTCATGGGTATTGGTAGCACCCTACTTTATGGCAGTAATTCATGTTGCAGTAGCACTAAGATTTTATTGTTAGCAAGAATTTTTTATTGTATAATTTGCTCATTTGTAAGCTATTATGTTTTGTGGAATATTAATAGAGATCTTGTTCTGTTGTTAAATTATAAATACAACAAGGTTTTGAATATTTTTGTTAAATTATTCTTTTTATGATAGTGTATTTAAACAAAATATTTTATAAATACATGCATTTGAAATGCTGTATTTCAATTACATATAATTAAAATATACAAGAATTTGTCAAATGGTAGATTTTGACTTTTAAGAAATATTGTTTAAGAATTTACCTTTAAAAGTAAAATAAATAAATAAATAAAAGAACACAACTTACAAATTTCAAAGGAATTTTCATTCCGGTAGAATTTTAAAAAATAAAAAATATATTTTTTAAAAAATATAAAAAAATAATAATTTTTTTATAAAAATTTAACGGAATTTTCTATTAAAATTTTTCGTTGAAATTTTTATTTTTAAAATTGAATTCTAAAAGTAAAATTTTGTTAGAATTTTACAATTTCAATGACTATTTTTTCAACGAACTCAAAATTTGGTTGGATTTCTATTATAATTTGAAATTTCAATGAAAAAATTTCGGTAGAATTCAAAAAATTTCTTGTAGTGGGTAACCTTTATTTAATTGAGAAAGAAAATAAGAAGGAAATAAAAATAAAACGTACAAAACAGTATTAAAATGAATTTAATTCTTCCATTAATATCATTCTAAGGGGTATTTGACATGAATATTATATTTTACAAATAAATTTATTAATTTATAATGATTTTTAATTTAATTACCTAAATATTACAGTTAAAAAAAAAACAAAAACAAAAACATAACCGACATATGGAGACCACTAGACAGACCAATAGTCATGTGGCATGTCCACGTCGAAAACATATTGGTAGTCTTATTACGTATCTTTTTTTCAATTGCTTATAAGAATAAAAAAAAAAAATTAAGAGAAAAGGTGCAAGAAGGGACACACCAATTGAAAATGGATTTAAACCCTAGCACTCTCCTTTTTCTTATCACCCAATCTTTTGGTTATCATGAAGACCCATGCCCCCTTAAGAATGACATCTCCCATGACCATTACTCCCGATTCTAACGTTTCAACATTTTTTATCCAACCTTGGAAAACTAATAAAGCAATTATGATTTTCGCTCAATTTAATTGAAAATGGGTTTAACCTTTTTGTTTTTTTTTTTTTTTTTTTTTAAGTTATGACTTTGGTTTAAACACAAAATTCATAAAATTTTAAAAGGCGACTTCAGTGTTACTCTACTATAGTCATATTTTCTCTAGATCAAAGGTTAAGAAGGAAGATGACCAAATAACGTAGCTTAATTATATAAATGACCTTTTGTTATTTTTAAATAAAAGGAGAGATATGTGCCATTTAAAAAATAGAATAGGAGATTATTTTCGTTGCATTGAAATATAAAATAAATAAAAATTGTGTTTTTTTTAAGTTATATATCTTTTCATAGTTCTTTCAACATATAAATACAATATGAAATTTGAGTAGAAAAAGAGAATAAGAGGAAGAAAAATAGAGTGTTTTTAGGTACAATTAATAAAGAAAAACACAAGAAAACTAACGAACAAATATAGTATGCATCCTATATCAGCCCGAAAGCTTATTTGAAGGCTTGGAGGTGGTTTCTCAAAGTATGGACAAACTAACTGCCCATTCTCTTCTCTTCCACCGGAAAAATGTCAAAAAGCAAAGAGTCATAGATGTCTAACTGCCAAAAATAAGAGTTGAGACATATATACAAAATTATCATATATTAGATCTAAAAATGAAAATAATTCTTAGATTAATACCATCCTGAGAACAAGTTTTATTTTAAAAAAAAAAAAAAGATAAAACTAAATTGAATTCTGTAATTTTAATAATTCAAAATACAACGTTTTCTTTTTCTTTTTTTAGTCCATGTTCAAAATACTATGTTAAAAATAGAAATAACTTTAAAAAAATTAATTGGACAATCTATTAAAGAAGTTTGTCCTCTTAATTACTTTCTTCCTTTCAGTTGATTTGTGGCGTTCTATTATTAATTTTAATTTAATATTTTATTATATCTATCTTGAGACATACTTATTGTATATGTTTAAATATAGGAGGTTTCTTAGATACTTTTTTATATTTATGTAGTATGTCATACTACATTTTGGTNAGAATGACACATGTACAAATTAATTATTTTTAAATTTATTTAAGAAAATAAAATAAATTATATTTATATTTAATAAAATATAAAAATTACGTATGCTTGTCACATCAATGTAGTATAACATACTCATGTAGTATCATAGAATCCCCGTTAAATAAAACTAAGCCGGCTCTTACTTGGTAAAACCATATATATAAATTTACCAATGAATAGACTACCATGCATGCCAACACGATTGAATAAAGATAATAGACTTAGTCCTTATATTTGGCGTGATCAAAGACGAAAATTTGGTTAGTAGTTAGTTGTTTGTTTCTCTTTATCTAATGTACCAAAAAAATAAATTGATATCTGTATTTATGGATTTACTTGGATAAATTTCCAGATTCTCTTCATGGCTGCTAGCCTGCTAGAATGTTTTAAAATAATCTCTCCTATGAGTTTTATAAAATTTTATGATAAATTCCAGATATTAATATCCAGTAATACGTGATAAGAATCATAAGATTACATATAATTAACAGTTGTTTCTGTGGTGGCCCAATATTTTCAGGCCCAATAAGACAAAACCCATTGAAAAACTCGGGTGACCCGCCAGCTCATTTCGGGTGACCCGTCAACTCATGGAATCTTTGCCTATAAATAGCCCCATCCATCACAGGTAAAGAGAAGAACATACAAGCTCCTTAAGCTCGGAGCTATCCATAACATAAAAGCTCCTCAAGCTCGGAGCTCTCCCCAGAGCATAAGAGATCTCCTTAAGATCAGAGATCTCCTCAACATTAAGAGCTCCCCTCACCAGCTCGGAGCTCTCCAGAACATACAAGCTCCTTAAGCTCGGAGCTCTCCATAACATAAAAGCTCCTCAAGCTCGGAGCTCTCCCCAGAGCATAAGAGATATCCTCAACATTAAGAGCTCCCCTCACCAGCTCGGAGCTCTCCAGAACATACAAGCTCCTTAAGCTCGGAGCTCTCCATAACATACAAGCTCCTTAAGCTCGGAGCTCTCCATAACATAAAAGCTCCTCAAGCTCGGAGCTCTCCCCAGAGCATAAGAGATCTCCTCAACATTAAGAGCTCCCCTCACCAGCTCGAAGCTCTCCAGAACATACAAGCTCCTTAAGCTCGGAGCTCTCCATAACATACAAGCTCCTCACCAGCTCGGAGCTCTCCATAACGTAAGAGCTCTCCTCACCAGCTCGAAGCTCTCCATAACGTAAGAGCTCTCCTCACCAGTTCGGAGCTCTCTTCAACCTTAGAGATCACCCCAATCTCTCTCTCTTTCTCTCTTGAGCTCTGAATTATAACTCTATTTAATTCAGACCAAACTAACTTTATCATCGGAGCCCGGATACACCAACCCGGCCTAGTTGTATTGTTTACAGATATAGCACGGATGACCTACGCAGCGTGCACCGACCTGTAACTCAGGCATCGACAGTTTCCAATAGTGAAAGTAAAATCTATGAGACCCCAAAACTAATTACTAAGAGGCTGCAGCAAGAAGAAGACTAGCTTAATCAAAGTCTTCCAAAGCACAACTTGACAGACAGCTACCACAAAGTCTTCCAAGCACAAAACAATATAATTGACTAACTAATGCATATCTAATTGACTAATGAATAGACTTAGACTACCAAGTCAATATAATTGAGTAAAGTCTTTAAGAAGATATCCCATTTAGATTAGGTGAGATTAATTGATAACAACTCATTAATCACTAGATATTTTAAAATATTCTCTCGTAAGAGTTTTATAAATCCTTATGATAAATTTCAGATATCATCGAATACAACTTCTTAATATCCAGTAATATGTTGATGAACCATCTTTTATTTCTATATTTATTTATTTTTGATATTGTGTAAAACAAATTCGCCACTTAATATTTAGTAATACGACTTCAGTGTCACTCTACTACAGTCATATTTTCTCTAGATCAAAGGTTAAGAAGGAATATGACCAAATAACGTTGCTTAGTTATATAAATGGCCTTCTGTTATTTTTAAATAAAAGGAGAGATATGTGCCATTTAAAAAATAGAATGGGAGATTATTTTCTTCGTATTGAAATATAAAATACAAAAAAAAAATGTGTTTTTTTTAAGTTATATATATTTTTTTTCTTTAAAAATATAAAAATCTGTAATTTTAATAGTTTGAAATACAATATTTTCTTTTCTTTTTTTCTTTTTTTAGTCCATGTTCAAAATACAATGTTAAAAAATAGAAATAACTTTTAAGAAAATTAATTGGACAAACTATTAAAGAAGTTTGTCCTCTTAATTACTTGCTTCCTTTCAATTGATTTGTGGCATTCCTCAGCCCTGGTTGGTTATTATAGAAAAGGCGTTCTATTATTAATTTTAATGAGTTTTAATGTTTTATTAGATTTGTGTTGAGACATACTTCTTGTATATATCTAAATAAAATTAAGCCAGCTCTTACTTCATAAAACCATATATATAAATTTACCAATGAATAGACTACCATAGCGACATGATTGAATAAAGATAATAGACTTTAGGAAGTTCTTGCTTTCCATAGTGGTTGATGGAATTTTTATCTTCCACTTGAAGAAGAAATTAATTAAAAAGCATCATTAGACCCAAAACTAATTACTAAGAGGAAGATTAGCTTAATCAAAGTCTTCCAAGCACAACTTGACTAATGAGTAGACTTAGACTACCAAGTCAATATAATCGAGTAAAGTCTTTAAGAAGATATTCCATTCAGATTAGGTGAGATTGAGACCATAAAAATTCATTGACACGTAAGCCAAACAATTAGTACTCTAGCTATTAAAGCATAATCAATTCCTAAATTAATGTATCTAAGTTGTTAGTTTATATATGATATACTCTTTTCACGAGCACTAATTAACTAAACTAAACATGTATTTGTTATGTAATCTTTAAATTTCAAAGCTGAAAATAATTTAGTACTCTAGCTATTAAAGCATAATCAATTCCTAAATTAATGTATCTAAGTTGTTAGTTTATATATGATATACTCTTTTCACGAGCACTAACTAAACTAAACATGTATTTGTTATGTAATCTTTAAATTTCAAAGCTGAAAATAATTTTGTTATTATATATAAAACACACTTTTATTATATTATATTGTTTATTTTTATTTATATCCTCTCACTTTTATTTTTATGGTCATTATAAAGCAAATCTTAGAAGTCTACAAAACGTCAAACATTTGTCAAGAATATGGGAACCACATTTCTATGTAAAGACGTCAATTGGAGAAATTTATACTCAAAAGTCAAAAGTTATTATCTTGTCGTATTTTTTTATTAATAGCACTAGCAGTGCCCTTAATCCTATGTCTACATTCAAACTTACGCGTGCATACCACATTGTACGTGCCTTAATCCTATTTATACTCAAGTCAGTCTTGTGTGCCATGGTATCTCATAATTTCAGAAACCCTTAGATTCCAACTTTTTGTTAGTTGTCTATCTCTTCACTAAAAGGTCATCATGAACTCCCAATTCAATGGAGTTCACTTCCTCTTTGTTCCAACTCTGTTGCTTGTGCTCTACTGTTTTATGGCTCCTACTAGTATTGCTGTGCTTCAAGTCCTCAACATTAACACCGACCAGACTTCTCTTCTTGCCTTCAAAGACCATATCACGTATGACCCCAATAATTTCCTTGCCAAAAATTGGTCAGTCAAAACCCCTGTTTGCAATTGGTTTGGCGTCACTTGTGCTTCTTCCCACCTTAGAGTTACTGCTCTCAATCTCTCTCACATGAATCTTGTTGGAACCATTCCTCCGCATCTGGGGAACTTGTCCTTCCTTTCTAAGCTAGATCTTTCCAACAATACCTTTCATGGTTCCCTTCCTAGTGAATTGGCTCGGTTACGTAGAGTGAAATTCATTCACCTACGATTCAACAACTTCATTGGGGATATCCCAACATGGTTTGTGTTCTTACCGAAACTTGAACTATTGTGGTTAGGCTATAACAGTTTCACGGGTAAGATCACACCCTCCTTATTCAACCTAACTTCACTGCAAACACTTGATCTTGCTGGGAACAAACTTTGGGGTATTTTACCCTCCAACTTCTTCAATGCCCCTGCATTACAATGGGTGAGCGTTTGTGGTAACCAAATCTCAGGCTCTATCCCAAGGTCTGTTTTCAACATATCATCACTCCAACATATCGACCTCGGCAAAAACAGCCTTTCTGGTGAAGTCCCAGAAAATATCTTCTATTACCTTCCTAAATTGGAATGGTTTAGTTTACAAGAGAACCAGTTCGTTGGAGAAATTCCACTTAGCCTGTTTAATTGTAAGCAGCTACAAGTTTTGTCATTATCTCAAAATAGTTTCAAGGAAAATATACCAAGAGAGATTGGAAACTTGACAATGCTTAATGCCTTATACCTTGGCTACAACAATTTGCAAGGTATGATTCATTCCTTTAGTTTACAAATAACCTTGTTAACTCTGATATTTGAAATACAAGGATACATACTACCTTGTCATAGAATCAAAAATTCATTTTTTTTAATTGAAATTTATATGTTTGGAATGAGAAAAATCTTTTGAAAGAGACATGAAATGTCTAAAAATGTGGATATCTTGGATTTATAAATTGATGTGCACAATATTGCTTTCAAATTTTGAAATGTGATAGAATTATTTCATTATAAATGACAGGTACAATACCAAAGGAGATTGGAAATCTATATAATCTAGAGATATTGAGTCTCCATGCTGCCAATCTTAGTGGCGAAATTCCATCAGAAATATTTAATATTTCTACAATAACAATAATTGCGCTACCATCCAATCAACTCTCAGGCAGTCTACCATTAACCTTAGGCTCCGCGGCTCCAAATCTTAAGAAATTATTGTTAGGTGGTAATTATCTTAGTGGAAAAATCACAAGCTCTATTTCCAATGCTTCTTTGCTCACTAAACTAGACTTGTCAAACAATTCATTTTCTGGCTACATTCCAGACATATTTGGTGATTTAAGGAAGCTCGAATGGCTTAACCTTGAATCGAATAATTTGACTTTTGACATTTTCAATCCAGAGTTGAATATCATAAATTCTTTAAGTAGTAGTAACTATCTAAGAATAATATCCTTCTCAATAAATCCTTTGAACTCCATCCTTCCAATGTCCATTGGCAATCTCTCCACTTCTCTAGAGCACTTGGGATTTGGGATGTGTGGAATGAGGGGTAGCATTCCACCAAATATTGCCAACTTAAGTGGCTTAATATTACTTGACCTTGCTCAAAATCAACTGACTGGAACCATTCCAACTGAAATACGGAAGTTACAAGAGTTACAAGCTCTCTCTCTTTATGGGAATCTGTTAGAAGGACTTCTTCCACGTGTAATATGTCAACTCAAGAGCTTGTGGTTAATAGACATGGGTATTAACAGTTTTTCCGGACCAATACCTACTTGCTTGAGTAACCTTACATTATTAAGGGAGTTTTCACTCGATGGTAATAAGTTGAACTCAACAATACCTTCTGATTTTCTGAGCCTCACATATTTATTACATTTAAGCTTGTCCTCAAATGAGATAATAGGACCTCTCCCACTAGGTATTGGAAATATAAGAGTTTTGACAGAGCTTTATTTATCAGATAATCAGTTATCAGGTAACATTCCAAGCACCATGGGAGGACTTCAAGATTTAAGTCATCTTGACTTGCAACGAAATAAATTGGAAGGACCTATCCCTAAATCTTTTGGCAGTTTGGTGAGTTTGGAAGAACTTTATTTATCACAAAATAATTTATCTGGTGTTATACCCAAGTCTTTAGAGGGACTTGTGCATATGAAGTTTTTCAATGTCTCTTTCAATAAATTAGAAGGAGAGATTCCAAGTGGTGGGCCTTTTAGAAACTTGTCTTCTCAATCATTCATGGGGAATGAAGGACTTTGTGGTCCTCCACACTTGCAAGTCCCAAAATGCAAAACTATTGCATCTAGCAAATCCCCAAAAACTACTGCAATTGTGTTGAAAGTTGTTTTGCCCGTTGGGTTTGCCACATTAATGTTTATATTGACTTTTTTGTATGTGCTAAAATGCAAAAATCACAACGAGTCATCTAACCCAGAGCAAGATTCAACAGTGACAATGTGGAGAAGAATTTCATATCCTCAACTTCGGCGAGCTACAAACCAGTTTAGTGATGTCAATTTACTTGGTATAGGGAGCTTTGGAAAAGTATATAAAGGAATACTCGACGACGGGATGAATGTTGCAGTAAAAGTTTTCAATTTGGAGCTTGAAGGAGGATTTAGAAGCTTTGATTCTGAATGTGAAGTTCTAAGAAATGTCCGCCATCGAAATCTTATAAAAGTCATTAGCAGTTGCAATAATGATATTGACTTCAAGGCATTGGTTTTGAGTTACATGCCTAACGGGAGTTTAGAGAGGTGGTTATACTCTGACAATCGCAGGTTAAGTATAATGCAAAGGTTGAACATAATGATTGATGTTGCAGCAGCATTGGATTATCTACATCATGGTTGTTCTATACCAATTGTGCATTGTGATTTAAAACCCAGTAACGTATTGTTAGATCAAGATATGATTGCACATGTGACTGATTTTGGCATTGCAAAACTCTTGGGTAGAGATTCCTTGACACACACTATGACACTAGCCACAATGGGGTATATGGCTCCAGGTGATGTTTCTAAATCATTTTCAACTCACTTTTTGTTTCTTGCAAATATATCATGTTGTAAAAATATTTCTAATATATCAAGAAACATTTTTTAAGTTCATATCATAATATCAATATCTTAAGAATTTTTTTCCCCTTACACGCAGAGTATGGATTGGAAGGAATTGTTTCTAGGCAAGGTGATGTATATAGCTATGGCATTTTGCTTATGGAAACCTTCACCGGAAAGAAGCCCACAGATGAAATGTTCCATGAAAAATTTAGCATCAAGCATTGGGTGAAAGATTTGTACCCTGATGCAATAATTGATTTTATTGGTGGCCAATTGTTGACAGAAGATAAAAGACAATTAGCTGTTAAGAAGGACTGCTTATTATCAATCATGGGGTTAGCATTGGATTGTTCAACAAATTCTCCGAATGAAAGGAGAAATATGAAAGATGTCTTAGCTGGACTCAAGAAGATCAAAATCAAGTTTTTGAATGAACCTAGAAATCCTAAAGCATCTGTTTGAGTTTGTTTACTAGTTTTCTAAGGTAAGTATTTTTCTTTCAATGCTTGAAAGTTTTCTGAGTAACTAATAAAGTCTTTTAAGTCACAAGGCACTTATTTTTATTAGTCATATGAAGTAGCCATATTGTTAAACTGCCAGAATAATTAAATCATATCTTCACTATATAATTTGAGCTCAATTGATGTAGGAGAGAGTTATAGGATTGACATTCAAGCATGTTTGTTGGCTAAAGAAACGCATGCCTTGTGCAAGCAATAAACCAATTTATTAGCCTAATGGGTTTGATTTTACTTGATCCAGGGGAGATTGGATCAATATTCAAACTGATCCCTTGGAGCTGAAATAAACACAGCTATGAAGGATCTCAAGATGTCATTAGTGTGTGTATGCGGGTGTTTCAAGTCAAGTAGGTAAACTATTACATGGTTTGAGTGTATGACTTTAAGATGTTACACAAAATAATATGATATACAAATTGATATATATGCCACAAACCCTATATTTGAATTCAAATAATTAAATGAATAACAGTTTAATAATGCAAAAGTTTTTATAATACTTAGTAAACCCATTATCATTTGTTTTAGTAAAAGGATTAAAATACCCTTACTACAATTTAGTAAAAGGATTAAAATACCCTTACTACAATAAAAGGACTAAAATATACTTAGTTAAGGTATACATTATTTCACTTTATCTTACTTTTGAACTCTCTCTCTTTCTCTCCATCAAGGCCAAGCTAACTTGAGTGTTGGAGGTGACGCCGGAGCTCCAGCTCTGGCCTCTCCCCAACCGTCCTTCTCTCTTTACAAGTTGCTGACCTCACCCTAATTTTGGCAACGACAAATATTATTTCAATGCATATTAAAAAAAAAAAAAGTTCCGTTTCAATGAAATCTATAGAAATCTATACATGCATCACATATATTATATATTCCAATTAAGAAAAAGATATTACAATTCTCTTGTAACAGAATCAGGAGGTGACAAATGCCGTATCAAAATCATGAAACTGCCATCCCTTCTCAACTCCTACCCCCAACACAATTAAATTCTTGTTACTGAATGAATTCCTACCATAACAGCCTAAGGGAATCATTCCACAACCTTCATGCACATAAACTACAAAACCCCGTAGCATATTCTCCAATTCATGATACCAAAAAATCTCTGAGGACTAAATAGTAATTTCATTCGGTGCTTTCTATGAGCACCGTTTTAAAACATAAACCAAATTAGTGGATGCAATTGAATTTGGATAACGTGGCCCAATCCTCCAATAGCCTGCTGCACATGTAAGCACATCTCCAATCTCAACACACAGGCTGTTGCTCTAAGGTTCATATGTAGGACATTATAGTACACACACTAAGTTCTTCATTGACTACTGAAATTCCTATTTTCTCCCTTGAGCTGTCGGGAAAAATGGCAGTCTCAGCGGACGGCCGGTTATCTCTCTCCTCTGCTATTCAATTACGTGGATCAACGGGATTGGCGGGCCGGAATTGGAAGCTCGTAAAGTTTTGTAATGGAGAACTCATGGGTCGGAAGCTCAAGCTCGCCAAATTTCAGCAACAAGGAGGTAATGGTGTTTGCACTAAGAATGTTAAGCAACATATCTGCATGTCTCTCACTGCTGATGTCACCAGAGAAACCAAGGTTAGTTGAATTTCTCATTCTTTCCATCTCTTTGAAATTGTAACAGAAACTGCTTGCCAAACTAGAATTAATTAAAAACAAGAAAGTTAGGAAATACTAGGTTAGAATTTTTGTCAGGCAATAGAGAAGAAACGCAGTACAATTGGTCAAGTGTTGACATTACATGTTCTTGCCAGTCACAAATGGTTGTTATTTTACTTTGCATTTTAAGCTTATTGTTAAATATTTTATAATGAGTNTGTTAAATATTTTAAAATGAGTATCTCCTTTACTCTAGAAATAATAAATTATGTGGGTTTTCTATTACTTTTTTAATATATATTTATTGAAATTAATAAATAATAATTAATTTGGGTCATCATCAGATGTTGGATTCATATCGTAAAGGAATTGCAAGAATAAAATAAGTTTTTATTTGGGGGCAGAGTAGTTTTGAATTGATTGATTCAATTATAATATTCCTATTAATTACTGAATTGATGGGCTGCTTTTGGTCCACCACCTCACTAACCTTAATATTGGTCCTTTTTTTTTTTTTTTTTTT
>QAOA01004158.1:259958-311196 GCA_003255065.1 Cercis canadensis
CCCCCCCCCCCCCCCCCCCCCCCCCCCCCCCCCCCCCCCCACCACCACAGATATGTTGCAGCAAAGATAATTTTCATGTCACTATAACATCACAGGTATTCTTACTTGCATGCCAAGTTCACGAGTAGGTACCACAACTATTGCTTGCACAGCAGATTTTGCACTTTTTATGATGGAATATATCAAAAGAAGGTACGCAAGTGTCTTCCCAGAACCTGTCTAGATAAGAAATAAAATAAATTACAGATAATCCACATTTCATTTCCTAATAATATGCAAGTGCAGGTCAGGGGAGGAAAAGCGTATAGGGAGAAGGAAGCAGGAGGACAAGAGTAGGAGAGACAGAGAAAGGAAGAAGAGAAACTCCATAGAACTTCCATTTGTACCATATCCGGAATAAATTAAGTCATACTAGCAAACTAAAGAGCAAGTAATGACAATATATAAGCATACAATTATTGACCATGTACAGGAGATTTTTACCCTTCAAGCACTGAAACAAGGAGATGGCTAGATGCAATTATGTTTATAAATAAGTATAGGCAGTCAAAGCATACTAGACACATTTCATGACAAATCGAGATGAGGATAATAGAGACTTCAAAAAAAAGTGTTAAGGAAAATGCACAGCAAAACTACGAATGCTTGAATGATTCCATAAGGAGGAGAATCAATATAACATAAAGGCATCATATATATTTGATGATGTTAGATGCTCTATCTCTTGAAACTATTCCATGTACCTTTTTTCTTTCATTCTGTTTTTTACCCCCAATAATTGTTAGATAACATTCATCCCATGTCTGATTTCTTATTTAACTTTTCGTATTCCACTTCACATTAGCTCTCCTCTTCTAGTCACTCTCCTTGATTAGGGAGCACTATTTTAAAACTAGTTCCAACATCCCTTAGTAATGTATACATTCTCTATACCATATAAACAGACAACAAACAATGAGTACAAAAAATCAATGCAGTCTGGACTAAAACGAGCATAACCTGAGCATGAAGTATACAATCTCGTCCAGAAAAAAGAGTAGGCAATGCTTGTCGCTGGACATCTGTAGGCATAACATATCTAATCTCTTCCATCCTGAAATATATTAGAGAAGCCAAATCATTTATTCATCATAAAACAATCATTGGTAGGCACATGAGTAAAGGGGAAAAAAAATTTAACGCAGTCTCAACCAAAAAAATATGACATATTTCTTTCTAATTTGTTATGTAATTTTTGTACTTATTAGAATATGTTATCTTTTATTCCTAAAGTTATTAGAATTTTGTTTTTTTATTCATATTTTGAACACACTATATACTATATGCTTTGTCCCCCTCAAACAAATATTCTAGTTCGTCCCCTGAAATTTTAGATGACCCAGTTAAAATTTTTTGAGCAAGCTACAGCACAATTTGGAGCCAAAAAGTAATCTCTTAAAAAGACTCTAGAGAAATAAGCAAAACCAGAACACAAGTAAGTAAACAACCACTAAATTAGTCGCAAACCAAATTTAATTGTTGGTCCTAGAGAATATTTTGCATATTTGAACAATCAAATTTAGCAGAAACTAATAAGAAAGAACAACAGAAGAGAGAGAGAGAGAGAGGGAGTACTGCTAAAAGCCTAGAAGCAACCCCAAAAAGAAGAGAAAGGAAACATTTTGAGCTTGCCTGTCCAATATATGCTCGGGAACGTGAGCTCTGCATATTTCTCTTAGAGTGGGGTTGCCCACTACATCATTCGATTCATGGGTTATGAAAGAAGGTTCAACAGCTTGTGAATTTCTGAACTTGGATATAAGGTAGATAGCAGGGTTCTTGCGGTTAATGGGGGAAAAGAATCTTAGACTATGGTTTTGTGAAAGAAATGGTAAACAAGAAGGAGTTGGCTTTTCAAAGGAAAGGACCGGGGAAAGAAAGAAAATCTGTGCAGCTGAAAAAGTATCCATGGAACATGGAGCACTCTCAGTCACTGGGAACAAGGATCAAGGAGCAACTGAGGAAGCAAATGGATGAAGATGATAATAGTCAATGTTAGAAGATAGTTTCTCTTTCGTAATCGAAACGATGCGTTGCATCGCCTGAATAAAAATAGCGTGCAAAGGCATGCCACGTTGGATTGGATTTTATTTTTTTTAACATCTAGCTGCGCTTGGTTGTACAAATTGATGAGAGAAAATTACTATTCTTATATATAAATAATTGAAAAATTATTGTTTAATTTTAAAAATTTGAAAGAAAGTCTAAGTAATTTTAAATAAAATGATTCTTTAATTTAGTTTTTTTTTTATCTGTTTAATTTAGTTTTTTATATTAACTGAAATGTCTAAAACATCTATTAGTGATATATGCTTATTCTGTTAATATGTGACAATTTTTTAGTATTATTTAGTAATTTTATTTATATATATAATTATTTTTTAATGTTATATGTTTATTTAAAATTAAATAATAAACTTTTAAATATTTGACATAAAAAATTTCTAAAATTAATTTGGGATGCCTTTAAATTTTTTTAAATTAATCCTTTTTTTTTTTTTTAACATGTAGAATGAGTCTAACTACTGACATGGAGAGGCCAGCCTTTTGTGACCAAAGAGACTTTGCAGGCAGGCAGCGACTAACACGTCAATCAGTTGACAGGCCAATGTGTCAGGCCCAAATTTATTTCAATTTAGTTTTTCGGTGACGAAATTGTTAATTTTTAAAACTCTTCGATAAAGTTTAACTGTTTGGCCAAACAGAATATAAGAAATTGGTGATTTTTTTTAAAGATTTTTTTAGTATTTATATAGTATGTTATATTATATAAAAATAATTAATAAATAAATTATATGTGTGTAAGTTAATTATTTTTTAATTTATTTAAGAAATTAAATAAATTATATTTTATATCTAATAAAATATAAAAATTATGTATGCTTGTCACGTTAGTGTAGTATAACATACTTACGTAATATCATAGAATTTTCATAAAAAATTTGTTTACATGATTTAAGACCAAAAAAAGAAAATTTTTTTTTTTTTGTTTGAGATTCCTCCGACTAATTCGATTTCGAATTGGGAATGACTAAAAAGACAATAAAGCTCTTCTAACAGACGCAGCTGCATTCTTAAAAACTCAAACTTGAGACTTTTAGTTAAGCTAAAACAGTCCTTTATCAGCTGATCTACTTGTTGATTTTTTTTNTTTTTTGTTTCTTTGGTAAAAGAAGAAATTTATTTACTTAAAACCATTGAGTGACTGTGACTCCCACGGTGAGAGGTTGAGAGGTGAGTATAAAATACGGGAAGTACCATAGAAGTTAACGATAAAGTAAACAATTTAGCAAAAAAGAAAAAAGGATAAAGTTAACAAAAAGAATAGAATAAGCAAAAAATGTTAAAGAAATCTCAGATTATAATTAATTAAGACATAATCAGATAGGTTGATTCCCTCAAAGCGTCTGAATCGGATTTTTCCTGCGTTTCCTGCCTCCTTTCCTCATTCTCTTCTTTCCATAATTCTTTTCTTTGACCTTTTACTCTCTATGTCTTTGTCCTCTTCCCCTCTCTCTACACGTTTCTAGGGTTCCTTTCTTCTTCCTCCCTTCTTCTTCATCTGCATCTTCTTCTCCTCCTCCTCCATAAAGTCTCAACTATCACTTCACTGTTCAGCACCCATCAATGGCAAATTTCACCTCCTCCTCTTCTTCAACAGCTCCATTTCATTCTGACACTCTATCCTTTACAGCTGCATCGTCTTCTACAGCTTTTGACGACGGTTCTGAGGACTCCTGTAGTATTTGTCTTGAGCCTTTCAGCACTGATGACCCAGCTACTGTATGATCCACACTTTTTTTTTCCTCTTACATTAGCTTAACATGTTCAATTTTTAATTTGTGCATTTGGTTTTGTGGAAAGTTACAAACTTTGATGATCGCATTGACTTTTTGGTTCAGTCGTTTTCGATTTTCGTAGCCTTTGGAAGCAGGAATAGTCTATGATGAAGTGATAATCTTGCTGCATTTTAGTAAATTTTGACTGCACTGTGATTATGGTGGTCTTGTCTAATTGTTATCATTTCCTTGTATGCCGGGGTGTTGAAGTAGAACTGGGTATGTGTTTCTGCTGAGTTCTCTAAGCTTTTAGCTCAAGAGATCGGTGTAACTGGGAATTCGATATATCTTCAAATTAATGCTCGTTTTGTGGATTTAGGCTTCAACTATTTTGAAGAAACTTGATGAAAGAATTTTTTTTTTTTTTTTTGAGATACGTGTGGATCTGTTGGTGTCAGTGTGTACACTGACCCAATTCCTGGGAACTTATGCCATGCCGTTGTGGTTATTTAACCAGAATAAGGTTCGGTTCACTTTGAAGCAACCAGAAATAAAAGTAAAGCCCATGTACTTTCTTGCAGTTGTGTACTTTATGCGCACATTTTCAGAGTACTGCTGTGTTTCTTCTCTTATTTTTGCACTTAATAATTAAAGATCTAGATGTCACTCACATCGTGAGAATTCAGATTTTCACATTCTGATAGTGCTAAACATATCGTCCCATGAGTGACATGTCTTAGGATTTTCTTGTGTTCAACTATAATTTCTCATCCCATGTTGCTGATCAGGCTTGCTTTGTGCCAAGATAAGTTGTAACCTGTAGATAATAAATCAGCCATTGTCTGTAGATAGTTATGTCTAAACTTAAATGTTGTTTGGATGATTGACATGTTTTTTTTAAACTTCAGGTTACCAGTTGCAAGCATGAGTATCATCTGCATTGTATTCTTGAATGGTAAGCCTGATTACCCAATATATAGATCATGTTTGAATTTTCAGAAGAAATTGTATGTTTTTGGTCATGTTTAGTGTTACTCCATTTCTTGGTTTTGCATCATGTGATTGAATACTTCTAACTTAACTTCTTTGTCCTTTAGGTCTCAGAGAAGCAAAGAGTGCCCAATATGTTGGCAGTTACTTGTCTTGAAAGATCCTGGCAGGTATACCTTTATTTCCAAAATCCACCCCTCCCCCCAACCACAAAGAAACACAAAAAACTTTCTGAGACATGCTTTTCTGGTGTTAGTTTATAACTTTAATCAATTAACTATGTTTTTGTAGCCAAGAGCTTCTAGCTGCAGTGGAGGCTGAAAAGCGCTTAAGATCAAGAAACACGTTTTTGTCTGCATCCACTAATTCTAGGAGCCCCCTTGAACGGCTTAATGCTGACCATGTGAGTGGTGTATATCTAAGAATTGAAACTTGAAAGGGTTATTGTATTGTTTTGTTTTGTTAGTATTTACTTATATTAGTTGATATTTCATTGATGAGAGGCAAAATATACTGTTGCAGGACGACTGTTATTCAGATGACTCTGATTTTGATGAACAAATTATGCAGCACCTAGTTGCTGCTGCAAGTAGAGCTCGTTATTTTCGCAGAAGGGAAAGGCAGAGATCATCTGGAGCCGGTCCTTCAGAGGTTCTTGTTTTTAACTCCTCTGCAAATGTCTCCACGGTGCAACCTACGTTTACAACTTCACCATCTGGAGGTAGTTCACCAACTTCTGGTGTACCAACTACTGTTGACATTCAACCTCCACCATCTATTTTCTCCCCTGTTGTTGAAGTTGTTGCAAGAAATACTACTCCTGAGAATGATGTCCCTTTCAAACCCAGGTACTGGTTGCATCAGACTTTGGATATAAAGCAGTGGCATCAACTTTTAATCAGGAAGATCGCACCCATCTTATAATATTCACTTACTGACTTTTGTATGTTTATTTGCCGATCATGTTCAGAGTTCTTTATAGCCAGTCACCCCCTGAGAGTGTGAGCAGACCGAATGCTTCTGAGGTGTTCTCCTTGCCTGAGTCCTTCAAATCCAAATTTTCTGCTGCTTCAACCAGGTAAGCATATTTGTTCATATATCCATTATACTCCTTTTATTGTCCTTTCGGTTCTAAAATATATGAAAATCATGCAACAGATACAAGGAATCAATTACAAAAAGCACTCGTGGCCTTAAAGAGAAGTTACTTGCTCGTAATACCTCTGTAAAAGAGCTGAGTAAAGGTGTTCAGCGTGAGATGAATGCAGGCATTGCGGGTGTTGCACGGATGATTGAACGCCTTGATCTTACTTCAAAACGGGCCTCCGCTTCTCCTCTCATTCCGAGCTTTCCCGGGGGAACTTCAAGCTTCCCCTTAAAAGGGAAGACTGTCCAAGAAAATGGTGTTGGAGAGTCTATTAGTGAAGAGAGTGGTGCTTTGGTTCGTGATGTTAATTCAGATTCACCTTCCCTCGTTTCCAGTATGGTTATTGGTCGAGTAGAAGTTCATCCTACATGTGTTCAGGTTACACTATTCATCAATTCCCTAGTTTAAAAATTACTTGATTACTATAAGTCATGTTAACTGGTGCTGCAATTTGTACAAAACTTGGATTTATGGATTTCAAGGGGTTTCATTATCCAAAGAAAAGAGAAAAACAAAATTGTTAAATACTCGATTTAAGCATTTCAAGATTCTCCCCAACCACTTAGTCTATTTTTTGCTTTTGCTTTAAAAGAAACGAGTGACAGAACTGCAGTTTAAAAATGATGAATAGCTCTAGATTGCTTACAGCTACAAATGTTTGTAATTGAAAGATTTCTGATTCTTTCAATTTGTTCTTTATTTCATTCAGAATGGACGTGATGCTGTGAAGATTTAGATGGGGTGATAGATTCTAGCATGCTGTCTCACTTGTCCAAGAAGAAGAAACCTGCAGTGCAAGTGACGACTCTGAAAACCAATGTACCCGTTGGTATGCGTCCTGCATTGTTATCAATGGTTACTGATTTGTAAGAATTCAGAATATCTCTGAATAGTTTGCTGAGTTAGAGCTCTCTCCTGTTTGGAGATTATTTAATGGACCTATGAGATATAAACTAATTAATGTTGTCATCTTCCCCCTCTTTACAAGCTGCTACTTCATTCAATTTTATTCTCAAATAACCTGGATGTTATGCTCTGTCCTTAAAAAGTATTTCCAATTTGAGGTTAATAAATAATCTACGCTCATCAGAAACTAATTCCATTCACTGATTTGGTGGTCTGCAAATGCATACTCAAATGGCCTAAACTTCAACTAAACTTGACTAAACTCTAAACTTTAATCAAAGCTATACTAAACCCGCTCAAGCCAACTTTTTCTGCACGGATTATGCAGAAAACTAAAATTAAATCTATGCTGAACCCACTTATACTAACTCTTCTGTGGTTTGATTTTATGTTTTTTTTATTTATTTTTTTGTACTACATTTGTCTGAATGTTTTGGGTAATTATCTATACCTTCTGGTAATATCACGTCCAGATGGGTGAAAGATGTCCTTCAACTACTCAAAAATATTAAGTTTGAGAAAACTCTGATAAAAAAGATCACTAGCTACCCAACGGGTAGCGTGTTCGAAACTGAGTTAAAGCCAAGTAAAAATTAAATAAAGAAAAACAGCTTTCTATAATAGCTGTTATGCAAATTATTCGTCACAATATATTTAAAGCAGACCCTATTTCATCAGAATACTACACATCCTTGGAAGTTCCATTTCAGTCCATTTACATCATAATTCTCATGACAATTGGTTGAGGGATAAGCCTTAACGAAGTAGTCTCGCTAGTACTGCTTTTTATTTACTAAGTACCCCCCCAATATACACTGGTATTTATAGCAAATGGACAAGGAAAATGTACACAAGCCCCGATTAAGCATTGACGATCATCCCACCTGCATAAGAACCCAGAATCTATTAGCGAGCTCCCAATACTTGCTATTGTCAAAAAAAAAAAAACAAGGACAAAGTGAAGGATGCACTCACCATTTGGATGGAGAACTTGGCCAGTGAAGTAGGAAGAGTCCTGAAGGCATCCCAAGAACACATAACATGGTGCAATCTCACAAGGCTGAGCTGCTCGGTTCATTGGCACCGAAGAGCCCAGGTTCTGAATCTTCTCACCCGGCATTGATGCTGGTTGCAGTGGCGTCCAAACCGGACCAGGAGCCACAGCATTGACGCGAATCCCCTTGTTCACCAACTGCTGCGAAAGAGCTCTAGTGAAAGCCAGAATTGCTCCCTTGGTCGCGCTGTAGTCCAGCATTTCTGGATGACCCCCAGAATAGGCATTAACTGAAGTTGAGTTGATGATGGAACTCCCTTCTTTCATGTGCTTCAGAGCATGCCTGCACATATTCATACCCACTTTCTGATGCCATATTCATTTCAAAGTGCGTGAACTTGAAGGGATTTAAACTTTTCTATACACACTGTGCGTAGCTAGACTTTCTCTAGTACTTTCTATGAGTGTAGTTTGGATTTTTAATACCTGACCATGAAGAATTGTGAGAAAATGTTGGTCCTGAAGATCCTTTCGAGGCGGGGTTCTGTGATTTCCTCAATTGAGTTTGTCATGTGCTGCTCAGCAGCATTGTTCACCAGGATATCTATGCATCCATATTCTCTCAAAACTAGATTAACTACCTGTTTGCAGTTCTCTTCGAACCCAATGTCTGTGGCTATAGCTATGGGATCTTTTGCATCACTTGACTTTGCTTCTTGCAGCATCTGCATAGTATCATCTTTGTCCTTGTCCTCTTGGCCCTTTACGTATGTGAAGGCCACGGTTGCACCCTCCATTGCAAAAGCAAGGCACACTGCTCTGCCAATTCCAGAGTCACCTCCTGTCACCAAAGCCACCTTTCCCTATATACAGTTTGCAGTTGCACCATTAAGAATAATCTATGTACAATTAAAAAGAGTAATGCTACCTACACAATTCTTGCCACAAACAACTCGATTTATTTCCATTTAATTCAGTAGTCTCATTTAAACATTTCTTCTATCAAAACTCAGACGTCAGATCAAATGAAACTACAGAAACTGTCACGCACAATTAATAGCTTATTAAGAAGAGTAATATTATAGCATATTTGGATACAACCCAACCCAACCCCGGTTTTGTAAAACCAACAACGTCTTCCTTTGAGTTTGAAGTTTATGACTATAAAATGGCTCCATCTAAATTTAGTCATTTCATTTAAATTTTTTCCATCCAACATGCATAATTGCGCACGATTATGGCTATAAAAATTTTGTACTAACATCAACCAAATTAAGAGAAATCTGTAGTCCAGTGGTGAGGGATTTTGCTTCAAAAGATCAAATCAAGTGAATCAGAAAATTAAGAGAAATCAAAAATAGGCACAGCCAGAAGGATTATAGTGCATACCCGGAGCTTGTTGGCGGGCTTGTAGTTAGGATCTATGGCTTGTGGGACTGGTCTCATCACATGCTCTTGCCCAGGCTGAGTATCTTGGCTCTGGGGTGGAAACTTTCGCTCCTTGCTCGTCATTTTTATCAGAATCAGAACAAGTGCAGTAGTAATAAACAGATTGTGAAGAAGGCTTTGTGCTGCTCCAAATTTAAAGTGTCTGGTATGAGATATATATTAATAGGAGTTCAGTTGAAGTACGTGTTGTGCATCATGTTGAGATGAGTAATGTTCCCAAAGTGGGAATGGCGTGCCACGTAAAAGTGCATGCTGCCAACGTGTTCACTGCTCATAATGATAGTACAAACTCAAGAGTCCTCATTGAAGCGGTGCTCTTTAGCAGCATCTGTTTGCTGTTCATGGATGCAATGGTGGAAGGATGTGCTTGTAAAGTAGCTAATATTTGGAAATTTTATCTTTCCTTTACCTTAAATAGTAAAAACAAAAAGAAAAATGTTATTTTTATCATTACAAACTAAACGGGAAATGGTGGATCCAGCGCTAAATATCTCACCATTCTACAAGTGAACCTAGTTAAAACGATAGAAACAGTTAAATAAATAATAATGAATATAACATTACTCAAACTAAATTTGGACTTTGAGTTGTCATTCGTCGGTGTAAATGTTGATCTAAGGCTCAATGGCTCATCATGTTTTAGGGATAGAATTCAAAATGAACAAAACTACGATTGAAAGATTTAGATGAAACTATAAGACAAAACCCAAACCGTAATCCGTAATAAGTTGAAGTGGCAAAAAATATCTCAAAACACAACCGGAACGGGAGCATCATGTCAAGAAACAGAAGTGATGCATAACTATACATATTGAACTGATATGCAGTGTGCTAGAAACTTTCTAGCTCAAAATAGTGGTTAACCCACAATAAATCCTTGAAGCAACAATTAGTGACAACTGAAAGAAGTCTTCAACTTAGTAACACATGAAACAACAAAAACTGATCATTACGGCATTCTCTCTTTCTCTCTCTCTCTCAGCTGGAAGGACCAGATTTATTTTATTGGAAATTTACTTATACAAACCACTATAGACTTCATATCTGTCCTAAAATGGTCTCTGCGCCAGAAACTTTGACGTCAGATGGAGCTTCTTCAACATTAAGAGCCTTAACCTTCCCATCTACCACATATGCTGACCATCTACACAAAAAATTGAGCAATTAATAATGAAAGGTAGAAAAGATGTTTAGTGTATAGAAAGTACGCTCCCTCAAACACACCACAAAGGTTCATGTGATGAGTACAATACAAGCAAAATCCATGAATCAGCAACTATGACATCACAATTGTGGAAGTATGTTTAAACTTCAATTTTCCAGAATATACAAGGTACCTTTCAGATCGAGTTCCAAGTAAAGCACCAGAGAGATCTGTAACTAATTCCAAGTTTTTGTGGAAGCTCCCATCAAAGTCTCCATAGAATTCAATCTGTACAGATTTTACACCCAAAAAGAACACACACACAGATGGAAAAAAAAAAAAAAACGTAAGTCATCAAGGGATTTAAGTATGACAAATCGGACACAAAATCTTACTGTCACTGAACATATTATCGTATCGGAAAACTCAATATTTATATGGTTCAGAGTTTTGGATTCCCTTGAGGCTTAAGTTCTCAAAAATTTCTTCATTCTTCTTGCAGATTAACAAAACAAATATTACAAACTTGGGTTATTTCTGACCCTCAAACATAGACAATAATTAATCTCTTCAAGGCTAAAACGTGAAAACTAAATTCACAGAACAAATGCCAAAGATAAACGAAAGACTCGAAGTAATCAAGAAAGAAATGGTAACTTACAGCATTCTTGGCTTCAAGTTTCTCAGCCCATGCATTCACAACATATGGGTCGTTAATAGACACACAAATAACAGAATCAATCCCTTTAGCCTTAAATTTATCAATATTGTCCTTGTAAGTAGGAACATGTTTATATGAACAAACTCCAGTGTATGCACCCTGAGACATAACCAAAGCATCAAAATAAACATCATACATCATATCGGATTACTACAACGTTAATGTCAGAGCAAAACAAAAGCAAATTTATCTCACGCAATTCCAGTCCTTATATATAGTAATTGTTCCTTCCCTCATTACCAATAATGGTATTGATTTATTAAACAAGGACCACAAAAACCATAGACAACATACATTTTTAAGTATAAACTCGTCAATTATCGAAGAAAATGGTCGAGTTAACTTACAGGGAGCCCAAAGATGACAACTTTTTTGTCCTGAAACGTCAATTTGGAGAAAGAAAAAATCAGTAACTAACTCCCAAAAAAGAAAAAAAAAAATTCAATGAAACTTGGAAAAAAACAAAGAAAAGGAGAGAAATGCAGACCTTGAAGATATCTTTGAGAGGAGTGGTGGAGAATTTGGAGGAGACGCCTTCATCCCAGGTGCGAGCTTTCTGGAGAGAAACATTGGGTGCGGCCGAGACTATGTCAGTCCCAACTGCAACCTTGGCGTAAGACCTCGACGATGCTCCAATTCGAAGACCTGCTGCAGCCATAGACTTCATGGCTGAGCAGCTAGCTCGCTTCACCATCGACGATGCCATGGCTGATTCAAGCTTGCTCCTTCTGGAAGCCCCAGGTCACTGAACTCTTTATAGTTTATACAGATTGTGCCGTGGAACTGGGATTCGTTGGCGTTTGGTCGAGGACACACGCCAATTGTTGTGGACGAAACCGATGAAAGTTCCTTCTTTTCTGGATCTTTATTTGGGTTTAGCATTTGCACCTATGGGCCTTTTCTTCTTATTAGCCCAGTAAACAACTCTTTTTGGGCCGGGTTCAAACTATCAACTTTTTATGTTTCGGTTCATGGACCCAATTTATATCGTGTAAAAAGAAAAACAAATAATAGCTCAGTTTTTGTCCATTGGCGTTAGTGCAGTTGTTAGGAAACTCATTTGCTTTTTTGGTATATCGTATTTGAGGTGTCATGAATTCATTTTTTTGTTTTTTATTCTTGAAGGCGTTGAGTATTCTTTTTCACGAGACCCACAAGTTAATGAAGTGAACTATGAAACTCTCTTGACAATAATGGTGTGGTACTTCTCTAATTAATGATGAGATAAAACTTATTTTTATTTTTTACCCTCTGAGTTGATTGGCCTAAATATTATAGTTTTATAATTTATTTACATATTTATAATAATTTTAAATTTATTTACTTTAATATTATACTTTTAAAAAAATGAAAAACTTTAAAAAAAATTATTTATGCAGAGTGAATCCCACGAACACGTCATGTATTAGATAACGTGTCCCCACCGAACACGTCGTCTGATACACCGCGTGTCCACATTTATGACGTATTGAGTTGTTTCTTTTATTGTTGTTGTTGCTTCTGTTATGTGACCACCTTATCCTTGTTTGGAACTAATCTATTTTCTTTTACTATTGTTGTTGTTGCTTGTGTTATGTGACCACATTATACTTGTTTGGAACTAATCTATATTCTTTGTTATTCGGTGTCAAATTAATGGTCAAAATCTAACATTATGGCATCACTATTTAGTATTTCTAAAAAATTGTAATATGTGAACACGCCATGTGTCAAACAACACGACGTGTCCGATGGAAACATGTCAATTAACACACGGCGTGTTTGTTAGAGCCCACTCTGAAGAAATAATCTTTTTTTGTAATTTTTTTATTTTTTAAAAAATATAATATTAAGGTAAATAAGTTTAAAACTGTTATAAATGTGTAAATAAATTATAAAACTATAATATTATGGTCAATCAACCCTATAATAATACAAAATCAGAATTGTACACTATTATTTTTAAGGTAAATAGGGATATGTTTAATTTTTTTTTTTTCACTAGATGTTACATAACATATCTCCTCTCAAAATCTCATCCCACATGCTTTTGATGAAATTTAAACCCGGTACATTTTTCATAAAATACTAAACACTCAATCATTTGGGTATATCCCCTAAGCATTGAAAGGTTCAGTTCATTGTTGCTCTCACACAAAATAATCCACGATGAAATAATATAGTGACTGCCATAGAAGGTTAACTTTACAAGAGCTACCAACTAAAGATGTGCTAGGGGGCCTCGGTGAGAAAATTATTAATACAAAATACATGCGTTGGTACATTTCTTATCTTCACTCCTTTTCCCTTCACTTGTATAATCTATTGAAAACCATATCCCGATATCTGTATATAACATGTCTGAAAACGAGCATAGAGAAAGTTTCAACTCTCTAGAGGACACGATAAATCTGACAGAAGTCTACATAATCAACTCACAAGCAGCAATGCTGGAGAGTCATTTAAATCTGCATGTTGTCTTTTTGCAGCTTCAGGAGACTCAAAAGTCTGATTAAATTCTAGAAGGTAGCTATCCATCAAAGCAGAAACTCAAGCAAAGAAATACAACCAGCAACATCTAATCACCTAAAACAAGTGAAAAGAATTACAGCATTAGTATTCATGTGTCCAAATAATCTTATTTTTTGCCAAATTACAATTCAATTTTGTAGCAGCATTTTATAATGTATCCTTGAGAACTTGTCAACAGTTCTCAGACCACAAAAACGAAATTTATTTTTGTGGCCAAATTAATGCTCGTTTTTTGGATTTAGGCTTCATGTATTTTGAAGAAACTTGATGAAAGAACTTTTTTTTTTTTTTTTTTTAGATACGTGTGGATCTGTTGGTGTCAGTGTGTACACTGACCCAATTCCTGGGAACGTATGCCATGCCGTTGTGGTTATTTAACCAGAATAAGATTTGGTTCACTTTGAAGCAACCAGAAATAAAAGTAAAGCCCATGTGCTTTCTTGCAGTTGTGTTCTTTATGCGCACATTTTCAGAGTACTGCTGTGTTTCTTCTCTTATTCTTGCACTTAATAATTAAAGATCTAGATGTCACTCACACCGTGAGAATTCAGATTTTCACATTCTGATAGTGCTAAAACATATCGTCCCATGAGTGACATGTCTTAGGATTTTCTCATGTTCAACTATAAGTACTCATCCCATGTTGCTAATCAGGCTTACTTTGTGCAAAGATAAGTTGTGATAGTTATGTCTAAACTTAAATGTTGTTTGGATTATTGACATATTTTTTTTAAACTTCAGGTTACCAGTTGCAAGCATGAGTATCATCTGCATTGTATTCTTGAATGGTAAGCCTGATTACCCAATATATAGATCATGTTTGAATTTTCAGAAGAAATTGTATGTTTTTCACTGACACAGACAATGATGTGATTGAATGCTTCTTTTTGGTCATGTTTAGTGCTACTCCATTTCTTGGTTTTGGATCATGTGATTGAATGCTTCTAACTTAATTTCCTTGTCCTTTAGGTCTCACGCAATTAAAGTCCTTATATATAGTAATTGTTCCTTCCCTCATTACCAATAATGGTATTGATTTATTAAACAAGGACCATAAAAACCATAGACAACATACTTTTTTAAGTATAAACTCGTCAATTATCGAAGAAAATGGTCAAGTTAACTTACAAGGAGCACAAAGATGACAACTTTTTTGTCCTGAAACGTCAAATTGGAGAAATAAAAATTCAGTAATTACCTCCTAAAAAAAAGAAAAAGCTATTCAATGAAACTTGGAAAAAACAAAGAAAAGGAGAGAAATGCAGACCTTGAAGATATCTTTGAGAGGAGTGGTGGAGGAGAGGCCTTCATCCGAGGTGCGAGCTTTATAGAGAGAAACATTGAGTGCGGCCGAGACTATGTCAGTCCCAACTGCAACCTTGGCTTAAGACCTCAACGATGCTCCAATTCGAAGACCTGCTGCAGCCATAGACTTCATGGCTGAGCAGCTAGCTCGCTTCACCATCGACGATGCCATGGCTGATTCAAGCTTGCTCCTTCTGGAAGCCCCAGGTCACTGAACTCTTTATACAGATTGCACCGTGGAACTGGGATTCGTTGGTGTTTAGTCGAGGACACACGCCAATTGTTGTGGACGAAACCGATGAAAGTTCATCTTTTTTGGATCTTTATTTGGGTTTAGTATTTGCGCTTACGGGCCTTTTCTTCTTATTAGCCCAGTAAACAACTCTTTTTGGGGCGGGTCCGAACTATCAACCGTTTATGTTTCGGTTCATGGACCCCAATTTATATCGAGTAAAAAGAAAAACAAAAAGCTTAATTACAATTTTGATCCTCATATTTTAACCACTTGAACGTTTTGGTCCCCTTCTTTAAAAATGAACGATTGAGTCCCTCTATATTCATAAAATGTACAAGTTTAGTCTATTTATCTTTAAGTCAAAATTCTTAGGTTTATTTCAAGGTTTAAAGTTCTCTGATTTATAATTCCACCGTTCAGATTTAAGAGCTACGTCTTGTGAATCTCCCAATTAAATTTCAGCTTGATCTAACGGTGAAAAAGTCTAAATTTTGCGATTAGATGAAAAATTATGATTTTGATATTTTGGGCTGAGTCCCACCGTTAGATCAAGCTAAAATTTAGTGAGGAGGTTCATAAGATATAACCCTTCAATCTGAACGGTGGAATTATGAATCAAAGAATTTTACACCTTGAAATAAACCTAAGAATTTTGAATTAAAAATAAATGGACTAAAATTGTACATTTTATGAATATAGAGAGACTCAATAATTTATTTTTAAAGAAATGAGACCAAAACGTTCAAATGGTTAAAATAGGAAAGCTAAAATTGCAATTAAGCCAAAAACAAATAATAGCTCAGTTTTCGTCCATAGGCGTTAGTGCAGTTCTTAGGAAACTCATTGACTTTTTTGGTGTATCGTATTTGAGGTGTCATGAATTCATTTTTTTTTTTTTTATTCTTGAAGGCGTTGAGTATTCTTTTTCACGAGACCCACAAGTTAATGAAGTGAACTATGAAACTCTCTTGACAATAATGGTGTGGTACTTCTCTAATTAATGATGAGATAAAACTTATTTTTATTTTTTACCCTCTGAGTTGATTGGCCTAAATATTATAGTTTTATAATTTATTTACATATTTATAATAATTTTAAATTTATTTACTTTAATATTATACTTTTAAAAAAATGAAAAACTTTAAAAAAAATTATTTATGCAGAGTGAATCCCACGAACACGTCATGTATTAGATAACGTGTCCCCACCGAACACGTCGTCTGATATACCGCGTGTCCACATTTATGACGTATTGAGTTGTTTCTTTTACTGTTGTTGTTGCTTCTGTTATGTGACCACCTTATCCTTGTTTGGAACTAATCTATTTTCTTTTACTATTGTTGTTGTTGCTTGTGTTATGTGACCACATTATACTTGTTTGGAACTAATCTATATTCTTTGTTATTCGGTGTCAAATTAATGGTCAAAATCTAACATTATGGCATCACTATTTAGTATTTCTAAAAAATTGTAATATGTGAACACGCCATGTGTCAAACAACACGACGTGTCCGATGGAAACATGTCAATTAACACACGGCGTGTTTGTTAGAGCCCACTCTGAAAAAATAATCTTTTTTTGTAATTTTTTTATTTTTTAAAAAGTATAATATTAAGGTAAATAAGTTTAAAACTGTTATAAATGTGTAAATAAATTATAAAACTATAATATTATGGTCAATCAACCCTATAATAGTACAAAATCAGAATTGTACACTATTATTTTTAAGGTAAATAGGGATATGTTTAATTATTTTTTTTTCACTAGATGTTACATAACATATCTCCTCTCAAAATCTCATCCCACATGTTTTGATGAAATTTAAACCCGGTACATTTTTCATAAAATACTAAACACTCAATCATTTGGGTATATCCCCTAAGCATTGAAAGGTTCAGTTCATTGTTGCTATCACACAAAATAATCCACGATGAAATAATATAGTGACTGCCATAGAAGGTTAACTTAACAAGAGCTACCAACTAAAGATGTGCTAGGGGGCCTCGGTGAGAAAATTATTAATACAAAATACATGTGTTGGTACATTTCTTATCTTCACTCCTTTTCCCTTCACTTGTATAATCTATTGAAAACCATATCCCGATATCTGTATATAACATGTCTGAAAACGAGCATAGAGAAAGTTTCAACTCTCTAGAGGACACGATAAATCTGACAGAAGTCTACATAATCAACTCACAAGCAGCAATGCTGGAGAGTCATTTAAATCTGCATGTTGTCTTTTTGCAGCTTCAGGAGACTCAAAAGTCTGATTAAATTCTAGAAGGTAGCTATCCATCAAAGCAGAAACTCAAGCAAAGAAATACAACCAGCAACATCTAATCACCTAAAACAAGTGAAAAGAATTACAGCATTAGTATTCATGTGTCCAAATAATCTTATTTTTTGCCAAATTACAATTCAATTTTGTAGCAGCATTTTATAATGTATCCTTGAGAACTTGTCAACAGTTCTCAGACCACAAAAACGAAATTTATTTTTGTGGCCAAATTAATGCTCGTTTTTTGGATTTAGGCTTCATGTATTTTGAAGAAACTTGATGAAAGAACTTTTTTTTTTTTTTTGAGATACATGTGGATCTGTTGGTGTCAGTGTGTACACTGACCCAATTCCTGGGAACGTATGCCATGCCGTTGTGGTTATTTAACCAGAATAAGATTTGGTTCACTTTGAAGCAACCAGAAATAAAAGTAAAGCCCATGTGCTTTCTTGCAGTTGTGTTCTTTATGCGCACATTTTCAGAGTACTGCTGTTTTTCTTCTCTTATTCTTGCCCTTAATAATTAAAGATCTAGATGTCACTCACACCGTGAGAATTCAGATTTTCACATTCTGATAGTGCTAAAACATATCGTCCCATGAGTGACATGTCTTAGGATTTTCTCATGTTCAACTATAAGTACTCATACCATGTTGCTAATCAGGCTTACTTTGTGCAAAGATAAGTTGTGATAGTTATGTCTAAACTTAAATGTTGTTTGGATTATTGACATATTTTTTTTAAACTTCAGGTTACCAGTTGCAAGCATGAGTATCATCTGCATTGTATTCTTGAATGGTAAGCCTGATTACCCAATATATAGATCATGTTTGAATTTTCAGAAGAAATTGTATGTTTTTCACTGACACAGACAATGATGTGATTGAATGCTTCTTTTTGGTCATGTTTAGTGCTACTCCATTTCTTGGTTTTGGATCATGTGATTGAATGCTTCTAACTTAATTTCCTTGTCCTTTAGGTCTCACGCAATTAAAGTCCTTATATATAGTAATTGTTCCTTCCCTCATTACCAATAATGGTATTGATTTATTAAACAAGGACCATAAAAACCATAGACAACATACTTTTTTAAGTATAAACTCGTCAATTATCGAAGAAAATGGTCAAGTTAACTTACAAGGAGCACAAAGATGACAACTTTTTTGTCCTGAAACGTCAAATTGGAGAAATAAAAATTCAGTAATTACCTCCTAAAAAAAAGAAAAAGCTATTCAATGAAACTTGGAAAAAACAAAGAAAAGGAGAGAAATGCAGACCTTGAAGATATCTTTGAGAGGAGTGGTGGAGGAGAGGCCTTCATCCGAGGTGCGAGCTTTATAGAGAGAAACATTGAGTGCGGCCGAGACTATGTCAGTCCCAACTGCAACCTTGGCGTAAGACCTCAACGATGCTCCAATTCGAAGACCTGCTGCAGCCATAGAGTTCATGGCTGAGCAGCTAGCTCGCTTCACCATCGAAGATGCCATGGCTGATTCAAGCTTGCTCCTTCTGGAAGCCCCAGGTCACTGAACTCTTTATACAGATTGCACCGTGGAACTGGGATTCGTTGGTGTTTAGTCGAGGGCACACGCCAATTGTTGTGGACGAAACCGATGAAAGTTCATCTTTTCTGGATCTTTATTTGGGTTTAGTATTTGCGCTTACGGGCCTTTTCTTCTTATTAGCCCAGTAAACAACTCTTTTTAGGGCGGGTCCGAACTATCAACCGTTTATGTTTCGGTTCATGGACCCCAATTTATATCGAGTAAAAAGAAAAACAAATAATAGCTCAGTTTTCGTCCATAGGCATTAGTGCAGTTCTTAGGAAACTCATTGACTTTTTTGGTGTATCGTATTTGAGGTGTCATGAATTCATTTTTTTTTTGTTTTTTATTCTTGAAGGCGTTGAGCACTCTTTTCACGATACAAGTCAAGAGTTGACATGTCACATTGCTACCAAAATACTCTACAAAATAGTTATCAGAATTTAAGACGCGAGTCAATGAAGCGAACTATGAAACTCTCTTGACATTAATGGTGTGGTACTTCTCCAATTAATGATGAGATAAAACTTATTTTTATTTTTTACCCTCTCTATAATAGTGCAAAATCAGAATTTTACACTATTATTTTTAGGGTAAATAGGGATTAGTTTAATTATTTTTTTTCACTAAAGGCTACATAACATATTTCCTCTCAAAATCTCATCCCACATGCTTCTAATAAAATTTAAACCCGGTACATTTTTCATAAAATACTAGACACTCAATCATTTGGGTAAATCACCTAAGCATTGAAAGGTTCAGTTCATTGGTGCTATTACACAAAAAAATCCACGATGAAATAATATAGTGACTGCCATAGAGGGTTAACTTAATAAGAGCTTCCAACTAAAGATGTGCTAGGGCCTAGGTGAGAAAATTATTAATACAAAATACATGCGTTGGTACATTTCTTATCTTCACTATTTTCCCTTCACTTGTATAATCTATTGAAAACCATATCCCAGTATCTGTATATAACATGTCTGAAAACGAACATAGAGAAAGTTTCAACTCTCTAGAGGACATGCTAAATCTGACAGAAGTCTAAAAAATCAACTCACAAGCAGCAATGCTGGAGAGTCATTTAAATCTCCATGTCGTCTTTTTGCAGCTTCAGGAGACTCAAAAGTCTGATTAAATTCTACAATGTAGCTATCCATCAAAGCAGAAACTCAAGCAAAGAAATACAACCAGCAACATCTAATCACCTAAAACAAGTAAAAAGAATTACAGCATTAGTATTCATGTGTCCAAATAATCTTATTTTTTGCCAAATTACAATTCAATTTTGTAGCAGCATTTTATAAGGTATCCTTGAGAACTTGTAAGCAGTTCTCAGACCACAAAACGAAAAACTTCATGCATAGATGCAGACCAATGAGAAAAACTGAAATAGGACTGTAACTTACTAGGTGCACATTAGAATAAACAATATAGTTGCACTTCAATATTAAAATAAAACTGTTGGAATTCTCTCTTCAGCGTGACAAAAGTAACGTGCAATTTAGTCCTCACTATAATGTTATGTGATTTTCCTTTAACTAAAGATAGGTCATTGTCACAATATCAAGTCAAACTACAGATTTTATTAATCAATCAATCACAGACTTCCTTAACTTCATAAATAGGAGTGATAATGAAGCTTCGAACAATCTCCAGGATATAAAAATTTTGCAACTTGTAGATCAGATTAAGCAAGAAAACAGATTCTTCTAAGAACTTCAAAATTACTCTTTTAAACTAATTAGAAAGACTGCCCTAGTATAAGTCTATAAGATTACAATTTCCTGAAGCAAAGATTTCAATTTCATACATTTGCTGTAACTGAACTATTTTCTCTTATAGTTTACATATAACCTAAACTTTTGACACGGGAATACTTCATACGAAAAAAATTATTTATGCCATGTGATCCAATGTGAAAATAGGAAACCAATCTGAAGTTTATTAATCATACTTTTTGCATATTCCAGAGACTCTTGTTTAATTTGAAAAGAAAACAAGGGATGTTTTTTTCACTCCTTCCTTAGATATATGATTTTCTGCAGAACTCACCAGTTTTTGGGGCATGCCACTTCTCTATACTTCTGTACCAAGTCCATTGGAAACAAAGAGCTGCGATACGTATCATTCCAACAGCAACAACCTCAACAAATGCCATCAAGAATGATCTTTGAGGGGATAGACCAGCAGTTGCTATGGACAACAAGAGACCCTCAAAATTGCAGGGAATATTAAAACTGCCAGATTTGATGCCATTTAAAGCTTTCTGAGCAACTTCCTCCGCTTTCATTGCACCAGAGGATGCTGTAATGATACTGGTGATCGGCGGCTTACTCTTGTTTTCTGTAAAGGAAAACTTTCAGTTTGTATATTCACTTTGATTACAAAGAAAAAAAAATCCCAAGAGATGATATAAACTGATATTTGACATGCAGAAAGCACAAATTTTATTGTTATGACTTATGAGGGCATAAATTTTAAAAATGCATATGCTCATATACTCAAACAGTCAAATCAGTATAATCAGTTATGACTATACTCTCTATACATGTTTACTGTTTGAGGATAGATATAATAATATCCTTCATGACAATATATTTAGACATAAGAGAACACAGGCAGACGAGGAAAGGCACTATAATGTTGACATCATGAGGAAGCCTATATATACAAAGAGATAGTATTATATATTGTCATCTAGGCCCGCCAAAAGAAAATCTCTACCTAATGAACACTGGCAACTGATGCAGAATTCTTGTGTAATAAGATGATAATGATTTCAATGAGGTTGGGTCCAAGTGTTCCATTATTTAGACCCTGTCTCTACACATCTATAATGAACTCGAACAAACAAATTGTCATGCATGACAGATGTTTTGACACATTCTACTTACCTGTTTACCAGTGCAAAACGAATCTAGACAATTTACTAGAAGTGGTGCATTTGAATAAATAAGCCCATGTTAATACCTTCCAATAGTCCAGGAGTATCTGTGTCCGGAGGGAATATAAGAGAGATATGAATATCATCTGCAATAAGCTCCTGTTGCAATGCTTCTGCTAAACCACGGAGCCCAAATTTACTGGCAGAATAAGCTGTATAACCATAAATACCCACCTAGAAAAATACATAAATTCCGCATCAACCACTGATAATTTCATAACAATTAGAACACTGTAGATTCCATGTAATAAAATATAAACAATACCTATGACCTAACAATCAGTCATCAAACTCCATCACCTACCCAAAGAAATATATTGATAAAAAAATGTATTAATTGTTCAATGATTAGCAATGTTAAAGGAAGAAAAGAAAAGTCCATTAATATAGATTCTAGTACCATAGCTCAAAGGGTATCCAGTAATAAAATTCTTCACTTACAGGGTTAATGGCTTCATCAATAATGTCTTTATACAAAAATTGCATATGCAGGTTGGGGTAAATTGAGATAACTCAGGAAACAACATTTAAAGAAACTAGCAACCTTCTCAACGAACTTAACCAATGATACATGATCAAATTTATACAAAGCAAGCTAGAATGAAATCATTCGTAGAAATCAGAACAGAGAAATTTCATTATGGAACTTATTTCAATGATACAGGTTCAAAATTTCCAGCATATGCAATCCAACTGCGTTTTCTCTCTCACTTACAAAGAGCATTTACGGGCCCAAAGAGTAGCAGTACATAAGATCTAATAAAGCAATTCCTTCAAAGGTTATATCTTTTTCATACCATCACAATATAGAAGGAACTCTGATTATACCTGACCAGCCTGTGATGACATGATAGCGATTGAAGCTGGTGCCCTGTCCTTCCTGTTCTTAATTGCTGGCAACGCAGCCTTGATCATGTGGAAACTCCCCATCAAATTCACGTCCACCATGAACTTCACCTCACTCAATTCCTGCTTATCGAGCTCTTTGGCCACAAAAACCCCTTGATTCACAATCAACACATCAATGGGTCCCGCTTCGTCCACCGCTCTTTTCACGGCGTCGTAGTCGCGCACATCGGCGGCGAAGACCGCCACATCGATGCCGGTGGAGAGGCGAATCGAGTTCCTGGCTTCCTCAAGCTTGTCAAGCGATCGAGCAAGGATGGAGACGCGTGCGCCCTCGACCGCAGCCTGGTGAGCCAGAGCGAGGCCAATGCCGCTTGACCCGCCGGTGATGAACACATGGCGGTTCTTGATTGGGATCTTAACAGGGTGGGGCCGGACTATTATGTAGAGGAGAAGGAGGAGAGCGAGAGGAACGAGAACGAACAATGACAGGAAACCAAGGTATGGGTCCGCCATTAATGCCAACGGAGCTTCGTATAAGTTTGACAATTACAAGGGGAAATGAGAGAACAAGTGCTTAGCTCACTGTTTAATTCTGGAATTAAAAAAGGAAAAATCACTGGTTTAAGGTAGCAATGGAAATACTCTAGCCCTATGTTTGGATTGAGAGAAAAGTACGGGGAAAGAAAATGAAAATAAGATGAGGCTTTGAGAAAATAAAATAAATTAATTTAATATTTAATAAAATATAAAAATTATATATATTTATTATGTACTGTGATATGACATATTCCTATAATATTATAAAATTCTTCCACGAATGNATAATATTATAAAATTCTTCTACGAATGGCTAACCTGGGTGCTCTTTGAACTCCCCTTCCCTCTCCCCATGACATGTAAGGGAAAAAAGGCTAACATAATTTCATGCAACTTTACACAGCCCCGCTTATCATAAAGAGTGGTCAGCTAGTAGTTTTGTGGAGGAGGAGGTCCATGAGTTTGAGGATCATCCAACATTGATTGTATGATGTTGGGGCAATGAGACTCATGCTCATTGATCCCTTGGCTATTAGTTTGTAACCATTAACTACTAACCACTCTATATTTAATGGGGCAGGCATGAAGCTAGATTAGACTGTTAAGAATGAGCACTATGCAGGGTTCATGGCTAAGCTAGGCTCTCAAGGAAAGGCCCAATTCAAGTAAACAAGAATTTCCATCTAGGCCCTTAGTATTCACTCCTATAGCAACAATGCCTTCGGAGACCCTCCACTAACTAGCAGGCCCATCATATTTTTTTTGGTTTTTTTAATAAAATTATGGCTTAATTGTGATTTTAATTTTCTTATTTTAACAACTTAATTTTTTTTGTCTTTTTTTAAAAAAAAAATCAACAATTTAATTCTTCTATATTCAAAAAATATGTAATTTTAGTCTTTCTGTCTTTAAGGTAAATTTTTTTAAGTTATTTCAAGGTATAAATTATCTGATTTATAATTTCATTGTTCAAATTGAAAAGTTATGTAACTCTTAGATCGAGTTAAAATTTTGTAAAAAAATTTACAATACGTAACTCTTCTATTTGAATAACGAGATTATGAATTGAAGAACGTTACACCTTAAACTAGACCTAAAAAATTATAGCTAAAAAACTGAATGACCAAAATTGTACATTTTATAAATATAAAAGGATTAAATTATTCATTTTTAAATAAGATGGATCAAAAAATTCAAGTTATTAAAATAAAAGGACTAAAATTACAATTAAGTCTAAAATTATATAACCGCACCTCAAAAACAAATAGATCTATAAAATTTCACTAAAATTTTAATTTGACAATAGATGTTGTAACTTGTATGTTCTATAAAGAGAACTGATATCTATACTACTAGTGGTCTCAAAAAATTTCATACATATGGATTCAATTAAATGAGTTGTTTAGAAAAGTTTTAGAGCGTCTAATTAAATATGCAAGTGCACACTAAACTGAGCCTACAAAAATAAAGTTTGATTATGTATAACATTGTTCTTTAAATTGTTTACAATTCCAAGGGGAGGAAAGGATAGCACTAAAGAATATATTTGCTCCCCCATCTATGATCAAACTTGGATTGCCTATGAAAAATGAAATAGAGGCTCTAGGTGCATTAAGTATTAAGCACACTAACAACATATCCACAGAAGAATTACATTAGGACAAAAAAAGAAGAATTTTAGAGGGACTAAATTTGGAACAACAATTTAAGCTTCCTTAGATAATGTAAGACCCTGAATAAATATGATTAACACACAAATTTATAAATATCTAAAAAAAAAATCTTTACCATTTCTCATACTTTTGTTGAATTTGAATCATTTTTTAAAAAAATAAAAATAAAAAGTTTTAAGTGAATCCAACTAAAACTGTAAGGCGTAAATTAAAGTGGATTGAACTTACAGTGATAAAAAAAAAATCATGGTGATATAACATAACTTAAATATCTATTATTCTCTCTCTTTTGTAACATTAAAATATTTAGGACGTGTTTGCTTTTGAAAATGTTTTCTTATTTCTATTTTCAATTTTCATTTCCTTAAATACATTTTTGATACATGTTGGGAGGTGGGTGTTGATCAAGTGGACCCTCATCTATTTATGATGAGAATAATCAAATTAGGTTTAGTGAAAGAACATGATTGAATTGGAGGACTTGGCCATTTTGTTATCCTCATTTGGGTCCCCTAAGAAAAGAAAGGTCATGTGACATCTTGTAACAAGTTGTTGTGTTGAATGAACCTGAAAATTATATGAGGATTCATATTAAAAAAACATGTCCCGAAGGATATGGTTGATGTGACGCAGGAAAGACATTGAACAACACATTTCAAATGGAAGAGGATATGAGTACGATGTTATATACCTATATTAATCTATGAGAACAATCAACAATGGTCGAGGAAATCAAAATTAATACTTTTTTTTTTTTACCAGAAATATGACCAAAAAGTAAATTTTCTTGCAGGAAAAAGAAACAGTGCAAGGGCACATGATGATACATACTACCAAAACTTTTTTTGTTAAAAAAAATGTAAAATTATGAGAGATAAATGTAAGCATAATAATGGCTCCTTAAACAGAAAATATTCTTACCGTTGAGGTAAAAGTGGACTGAGAATAATTAGTTGAGAATTCCATTATTAAAGGCAAATCCAAAAGCTTATGCTTTGCAATCATTTGCACCACTTTGCCAACGGTGCAAGCAGAAGAGAATCTAGTAAACGAACAGCAACTTAAATTATTTTCTTAGTGTACTTTTTCTTTTTAGTTGCCTTATGGAAAAAGCAAATTGCTCAAAGCTTTTTACTTTAGTGTATCACTATCTCTCTCTTTATTAGCTAGAATTGATTGGAATATGTCCTTCTCTGGCTTACTCAGGATTTCAAAACCCATGTCCAAATCGCAGCCTTATCTTACTCAATGCAGTGCACGACTTTTCAAGGGAAAACATGCTTCAAAATATCATATTTTAGATGGAACTTCAAGGAAGCTATGTGAAAGAATTGGAAGCAAAGGCAACACAATCTCCCAATATCTGCAATTTGTGATAAAATGGCCTGTTCATTTGTAATGAAATTGGCAACTTATCAAATAAAAAACAGAAACATAGAGGGGGGAGAGTGAAAATTGATAATATATTTATTTGATTTATTGTCATTTTTCCCTCCTCTTTAATTTTCTTTGATTTTATGCCCTACCAAACATATCCTAAGCATATGGAGTGGGCAAATTAAGTGGATGTATTATATATTAAAAAAATTAGAACTTGACAATTATAAGATAAGAAGAAATGAAAACAAAAGCAAACATGAAACAAATAGTATAAATTAATATCATTCTCTGAAGAATAACAAGCTTATCCTATTTCAAACTTGATAAGAATCATGCTTGTCCACATAGTGAAGGGTTACAAATCTTGGGTGAACCTTCCTATAATACAATAAGCAGTAGGGTATATATGGCTTTTAATGTATAGAATCACTTATAATAAATCATTAAAACCATATAATTATTGCCTAAAGACTAAAGAATTAGACGATAAATAAATAATTAATTCATCAGTGGGATTTATTGAAACATGTTGTGTTTCAGATAGATCTATCCTGAGCCATTTCTGGGTTTGAAAGAATAGTTTTTAGGAGCTTGAGAAGGCATTCTTGTAAACTCAGACTGGTTTTGATGTTTTGCATATGAACTAGATCTTGCTTTCCTCTGCTTCCTTCTTGGCAGCGTTGATTGGGGGATAAAAACTCCTGTCCCTTTGCTTTCTCTTCTGAGGCCCTGCTGATAGAGGAAGAAAGACTGTGGAGGAGGATGAATTGCTCCAGAGAAAGCCTGAAAAGTTTAGCCATATACATAAGTTTGATAAGTAAATAATTGGAAAAAAGAAAGCCAAAAGGAGCCTAAAAGGTTTAGGCATATTAAGTTTAATGGGTAAATCAAGAAAGCCAAAGTGATGCAAGTAATGAGAATTACCTTGATTGAATCTGCAGGGGAACAAGCAAGAGGGTCTTCATCTTCATCCATAATTAACAAAGAAATTTGCTTGCTCAGGTCTGCAAAAAAGAGATCATCTTCTAATTCCACTGCAACTTCCATATCTCTATCTATGTTAATTCAAAGTATAGCTTCCAAATTTGTCTACTTTGGCATGAAACCAAGTATTAGAGCTTATAATCTCACTCTTGCAATGTATATCACTTTCTTCTTAATTTGTTCCCAATCTGTGGGATACATAGGTGTTATATAAAGAAAGAGGGTGAGGATGGGGGAAGTTGAAATGTATGGGATGGGCATGTGGGTTGGTGGGGTCATGATCACAATTGGCCAATCTGGCTAAGACCCACAAAACTCCCCCACAAGAATCATGGAACTGTGTTGTGATATTATCCAATTGAGCGCAAGAGATGAGGAACAGCAGGCAACAGCCCATGTCAAGATATCTAATCCAAGATAAACTTCAATCTCCAGCACTAGCAGCATAGGCATACTTGGTTGCAGATGGGCCTCATATCCTCAAACGTAGTTTTGTGCACAAAGATTCTTATCTGCTTTGTATTTTTCTAGTGATTGCTCACGGTTAAGATTAAACCAGCCAGACAAATCTGATTTGTAAGTGGATCTCCATGTTGGACAATATGTAAAAGGGCCCCACAGAGGTGAATAAAGTATAAACTGTATCTTATCTGGGAACTTTTCGTAGTAACTCTAGTTGAGTTTGGTTATGACTTGGATTGTGTTGTGAGTAGTGGTGAGTATCACAACTCACAACTTGCTTAGTTTCAGTGTCAGTCATTAAAAAGTGGGTTAGTACTTTCAAGTCTTGAGAAAAACTTGAGATTTTTGAAGGCTTGGGTTGGGGACCATGTGATTATTGTCCCTCGCAAGACTCAGAGGTCAAGTTTTCATTTTCTTTTCTCCACCTCCTATGCTGTAAGTCTGTAAGTAACCCAAATACAGTGACTTATTCCTAACTATTACGATTGCTCTTTCTAAAAAAAATCTAGCTTGTTATGCAGCTTCTGTGAACTAGTGTCCTAATTAATACTATTCCTACATATAATTGATGCTTCACAATTTTTTGCGTACGGCAAAAAAGAGGCTCACTTATGTTGACTATATAACACCCTCTAAATCAGTATGAGATTGAGAGGTGTATAGAATTTACAAATGCTGCTGTTTTTGGATTCTTATGACCATGAGATATTTTTTAGACGTAAGAAGACAAATATACCTTTTCTTAATGACATAATCGTAATAATACAAAAAAAATGCATTAAAACAAACAAATAAAAGAGAAAGGTAAATAAGACAAAATTAAATGAAAAGCATAAAAAAATTAAAAGTTACAAAGCATAAAAAAAAATGTAACAAAGACACAAATTTTCTAAAAGTAAATATTCATTAGTTATAAGAAATAATTTTATTCTTTTTTTTTTTACTTAAAATAGATAAGAGTATTTTTGAAAAAAAAAAATGCTAAGATTCTTAAAAAGAATTATATTAGAACCAAATATAAAGATAAAAAATTCTCAAAAAATATTGTTTAACATTCCCATGGATGTTTAAAGTCAACTAAACGCATTTGTAACATTCTCAAAAATTATTATTTCCAGGAAACATTATTCCTTGGAAAAACAAAAAGAATCCGTCAACCTCCTTAACATTAATATTTTGCAAGTGTCATAGCTGCAATATTTGAATTCTGCTTGTATTCCTTTTACATTAAGGAATACGGCACCTCACCCATAAATATAGAACATAGGCACCGCTGTCTAAGTTGAGTCATCAAATTCAAACCTTTTAATACTCTTTCTCAGATTACTTAGTTATGACAAGAAAAGCATTAATATGAAAATTGAATTAGTTATGTCCAACGTTGAATGCCAATGTTAAGAGGAACAAGCCCCAACTTTTTTCATTGAAGCGGCGGGTCTTCTATCCTTCCTCTTCGTCATTGCTGGCAACGCAGCCTTTATCACATGGAAACTCCCCATCAAATTCATGTCCACCATCAACCTCACTTCACTCAATTCCTGCTTATCCAGTTGTGCTGGAAGAAACACCACTTGATTCACAACCAGTCAACCAGCACATCAATGGGTCCCACTTCATCCACCGTCCCTTTAACCGCGTCGTAGTCGCGCACGTCGGCGGAGAAGACCACCACGTCGATGCCGGTGGAGAGGCGAAATACGTTCTTGGCTTCCTCAAGCTTGTTGAGCCAAAAGTAGAAAAAAAAAAAAAAATTGTATATCAATTCAATTATTTAATTAATATGTTTCCAAATAAATTTAATAGTGAAGAATTGGTTTTACAAATCCATTAAATCTTACGGTTCCAAACAAAGTTATTCAGAGATAGAAAGAAAGCTTGATTTTTATTGTGTGTGAGCCATTTATACAAGAGTAGTGGCTTGGGGCCCAAACTATCAAGAGGGTACATTGGTCATTTGGTAGGGGAACGTTCCCAACACTAGTCCCTCAGTTACTAGCTTGATGTTTTCCATTGAGCTGATAAAAGAGGCTTTTGCTCATGCATTGCCTAGTGCCTACCAAAATTCGCACACTTCTCCAACAAATGCTGAATAAATCAACAATCTACTGCCACAAGATATTCTTAAGCGTAATTCGGCAATGCAGAGATGATGCAGAGGCAGGGAGAAACATGTAGGCAATCCAATTGCCCATAAGAAATCCATGCCTAACTGTAATCCATCAATCTAATCTATAACTATACCATAAAATGGAATTTGTCAAAAATCATAACCCTTGGGCAACAAATACGCAGCATCAAATGTTATCAACAGGTCATCTATGAATAACCTTTACAGGCTAGAAATCAACAAGTCATCTATGAATAACCTTTACTGGGTAGAAACTAATAGCCCTGCCTCACCAATATCTGCAATTTGCTTGTAAACCCAGAAATCTTCAAGCTATATTAGCATATTCTGATGTCCAAAAATCATGCCCCTCCAGCTGTATCCATGTCTGTAACTCCGTCAACTCCCTTGAAATCAACACGTAATTTTCTCAAACATGTGAATTTTTGATCGTTCATGATCGTTGTCCCGTTAACATGGAGAACGTCCTTTGACAGTTTATCCATAAGGTCGAAAAGAGGTAGACTCAGGTTTGATCGAGTCATTTCTTCCAATACCGGTGGAGCTTGCATATACAGATTCTTTCCTCGGTGTGTGATGCTGGCTCTTGATAACTGCAACTTAGGATGCTCTTCCAGTATATCCATGAACTGTTGCCACAATTTGATTAAAACAACACATCATCAGGGAATGCGCAAAAGATGCATCAAGATATCATTTACCTAAATTAAATTAAATACATCAATAAGAAAACCAACTTCATTTATTAAGAAGTCAATCAAAATGCAAATCATTTCAAGGGTAACATAGTATATTTTCCTTTTAAACACAAGGAATGTGTAACATGAAACAAATGGCCTTGTCCTGTCAGATAAAAGGAAGTTGTCATCGATCCTTCCCTCTGAAGCTTTTATAGAGAAACTAATTTAAAAAGAGAAAAAGAGCAGAGGTGTGTCGAAGAAAAACTCACAATAAAATCATAAAGATTTGACAAGGAAAAATGACAAATGTCTCCCCAATATAATTTTTTAAATTCTCCCAAGGAGGCATAATTGAGAAAGTTACAAGTAGCTGCATGATCCAGACAATTAAAATTTCAAATTTACCCAATCATAAGATTAAAAGCATTTTAGGATGCACCATAACAGCTGAAGAAGATAAGGGCAAATGAAGACTACAGTAAGAGAGCTGATAAGTGTAAGGATTAATTAATCAGATCCATTTTTGAGGTCAGTATTGGGAGTTCAACCAGCCAAAGCTATCAACAAACTAAAACTATAATATTAAGGAATACTCGATCTCTTTTAACACTTAAAAGAATGGTAATAGAAACATATAAGGTAAAGAAATTTACTTCATTCCCCATTAATGTATATTAAAGAAATTCAATAGTTAGAAATTAAATAATAACCTTTTGCAACGTGACTGAAGTATCCAGTTCAATAAGTACACCAGGACCACACACAAGACAGTCATTATCCTTCTCAAATTCTGTCACTTTAGTATGAAGGCCTTCTGCTCCATTATACCTACAGAAGAATTTGATCAATCAGTACAGATTTCCCATACATTCTATCAAGTTTTGAACCCACAGAAATAATGGTGAAACAATAATAACAAGCACAAAAACATATACTGAAAATATATACATGAGCAGACGTGTCAGGTGCATGCTAGTTTTTGTATGTGTTGTTAAATATATTTAAACAATACATGCACTGTTCTTATGAGTTCTTATTTCAAACTTGAAAGAATAACATTTTAGTAAAGAGGAAAATAATTTCTAGGATACGAGTATAAAAGTGAAAAATTAAAATTAAAAACATAAGCAGTTAACTGAAAAAAAAAATGATATTCTGGAATCTAAATTGACAGAAAGTATCCATTGCGATACTAGGATATATGAAAACCAATCACACAACAGTGACCATTAGAATATTATGACACTAGGATCATGCCTCTAGGCTGAGTGAAACTAATGGTTTGGGATTTCAATAGTTGTCAGCTTCAAACACGATCAACAATTGGGCCTCACCATAATAGGCCAAGTATTGAAGATTGTATAATGGGGAAGACACAAGCAAAATCACAAATAATTTTTTTTTTTAATTATAAAACAATATGCACATCGACAAACACACTTATCATAATATATATGTCATGTGATGCCCTCTTTTTTTTTAATTAATTTTGTTGTGTTTTTGTTTCCACTTTTCATTTTCTATATCTTGTGTCATCCTACATGTTTGTGCATAAAAGATTATGAAACTTTATACCAGGAAAGGATTAGAGAAATGCCACATAATATTTTTTGCAAAAAAAAGGGGAAAAAAAAAAAAAACAAACAAAGGACGCACGTTAAATAGTTTGACAAAGTTTTGCTGCATCCTGTAGCAATCTTCAATGTTTCCAGTACACATGCAGCTGATATAATTGCATTTGTGGAAGCTATAGCTGGTATGATGTTCTTCACAACACCCTATCAATAACAAATAATTAACTGCTTAGCAATGAAGAAAAATATATACAGACTATTCCAAGGGAAAACAATAATAGATGACATAAATATCAAACCATCATAGAATACAGAGTAAGAGAAGACAAAAATCAAAACCAAACACATAAAGCAAAAAGTTAAAATTTTGTTCAGAAGAACATCCCATATGATCTATGTACCTGAGTAAGAGAGTATGTGACTCCTGGAATGCCAAAAAGCTCTGCCCTCCTGACAGCCTATAAAAATTCCATATTGGAACTAGTAAGTAATGGATCAAAAAATGAGTCAATTGGTAAAGAAACTAATTACGAAATAACTTTATAAGTTACCTCATCATAGACCCACTTCATATGCTTGGGGTCATCTGGATCAAAAGCCACCCCTCCACGAACCTACAAATCAAATATGTATTGAAATAGTGGATTCTAGGAAATGTCAAACGAAGAAACAAGAGACTGACTGATGAATTACCTCATTCCATTTAATTAAGTGAGCGTACTCAATACAGTGAGCAGCTGTTCTAGGGGTTTCTGCAAGGGTGCATAAAGGGAACTTCACTTGAGGTGGGAAAAGCCAGATGGTACACTCAAAGCAAGGTGTGACCCCGGGCAAGATAGCCCTTGCATGTCCCTTGAAGCCTTCAGTCCCACCATCTACCATAGGTTTGATTGTTTCTTCTATGGGATTATCATTAGAATCATACTCTAGATTTATCAAAAAGGAAAGAACAGAACAGAATATTAGCATAAGCACTCTACAGTAAATTTTGTGGGCAAAAGATTTACATAGTTGAGATCAGATAGAAAACCAAAACATGGTTTAATACTAAATGAGAAGCTTAATTTATACACATATATAGATAGATATAGGCATTTATATATGAATATACCTAAGTTTGCAGAATATATATTGAGCAAGACCAGTAAAAGGGTTCTGAAATCAAAACCAAACAGAACAAATAAGTTTAATATGGTTGCCAGAGATAGGAAAATTTTATGAGTGCTCTAACCATTGAATTAAGGTATACATTAAGACTTGTGAGTAAACAAAGCATCTTCTCTCCATAAAAGTGAGTTCCACGTGGTCTTCTTGCTATTTTAGGGGGAACAGGAAAAAAGATAAATTCACATCACATATGCAATTCAACTCCTCTCATAATGTTATTTCCAGAAAACAGGCAGCTTAAGAATTAGCACACCATTAGGTGAAAAGCCCCCGAAAGCAATTTTAGGGATTATAAAGCATTATAATGACTTGAAGGATCTTCCCTATATTATCTACTGTTACTATACTTAAATTTAGATAAATTAGAAGACAATCTTCCATACAAAAGTAGATGAACAAAGCCTGCTTTATGGGAGGGCAAGCATATTGTTTGCTCTCAGCTTCACATGTTATTTGGGTTCCACGTCTTTCTAGATAATATACATTGTATCAGTAATGCTTTATTTTTCTAGCCAGATTAATTTGTCCAATTGGTTCATATTTTAATTAGCTTTCTTCTCAAGGTAAAAAACTGAACCATCTAAAATGCATGATAATTTTCATTAAAACCAGTAACAACCAACTCACAAAATGCAACAACACAAGTATTAAAACACAAACAACTTTCTCAAATAACCAAGACTTATGCAGCCAACTAAAAACAACCTTAAATAGACATTAGCAGAATAAATCAGAGGGATACACACCTAGAAAACTACAAGCAACACCATTGATGTAGCTCCGGGCCTCAATGGAATCAAGACCGAGGGCAATAATACTGAAATCACTATAAAAACTGATATCCTTGTCCTCAATCCGGCAAAAATGTGGCACAATATTCACACCACTAATCCTTTCCATGACACGCTTGGCAGCAACCTCAGCTTTTGGTTTACCCACATCTTGAAGTCTACAATAATAATATCCAAAGAAATTAAAAGAACATAAAAACCACTGCCCCCATTCATCTTAAGCCCGTAGAAAAATCAGTAAAAGCTACCAGCTAACCCTCTTTAGAAACTTAGTAGACAACCAAAGCTAAGAAACAAGCTCAACACAAGCAGTTAGATTAAAAACCCATTTGTCCGTACAATTAAATAATGGGGATAACAAGAAGAAAAATATTATCTTTTCATAAATATAGGAGAGATTTACCTGAACAAGAATTGGCGATTGAGATTGGTAACCTCTATGCGATCCATGTCTATGACCTCAAGGTTTCGAAAACCAGATAAGGCTAAATCTTTCAACAATTCACATCCCAACCCACCTGCCCCTACTACCAAAACTTTCATGTAATCCTCCTGAAGGGCATCTCTCAGCTGCAAAAAACCCAGATAAATAAACACAAATAAAACCCATAACCCAAACCATGCTTGAAATTAGCGGATGGTTGCTGGTTAGACTTGAAAGCCAAAAGGAAAAAGGGAGTATACCTCTGGGCCAGGTTCGAACGTGGGACCAACGAGATTGCCGGGCCTGAGAAGGAGCTTGTCAAGGTCCCTCGACCGACTCGGTTGCGCTGAGGTATCCGCCATTGCAGTGGCTCTCTTGGGTTTATGCTGCTAAAAATCGAAACCCCTCCACAGAAGAATTTCCCAGAAACGTGAAACTAGAAAAGGAGAAGGGGCAGATGGTAGCTTAGCTTTTACGCTCTTTCAGGTCTGTTTCAGTGTTCAGGAGGAGTGACTCGTTTAGAGCTCTGCGCTTCTGAGATTTTCGCTTTACTATTTTTTCCTGTCAGTACTAAGCTACACCGCCTCGACAGTGCAGTACTACCCAACCTCTAATTGGGGAGTTTTGTTGGATCTCAAGCGGAAAATATATTATTTTTTATAAAATATAAAAATATATTAAATTTTAATTTTAATTTTTATAAAAAATAAAATATAATACACTTTTAATATTATATTATCATTAAATTTTTTAAAATCTTTACAATGATATTAAAATTATTAAGTAATTATCACTAATAATTTCAATAGGTGCACTACCTACTGCTCTAACAGTAATGTAGCTTAACAAACCTTATTTTTTCCTCTTAGGGAAAGGGCTTTGAGAAATTGTCTTGTTTTCTTTTGTTTCTTTTTTTTTTTTTCAGAAAATGGTTTAATTTCTTAACCCAAATTCTTTTCATATATTTGATGTAAATTGTAAAGTGAATTTAAATTTTTTATTATTTAATATAATAGTTAAGAAAAATGGGTTTTCTAATTTCTATCAACCATTGCAAATTTTCAATAAGAGGACAGTTTTTCCTTTTTTTTTTTCTTTTAAAAATAAAATAAAATAAAATTGAAAAATGATGTTAGTGTATATATTTCATGAAAATATATTTATTTAGATAAATAAATCTAAAAACTGAAAGAAAATGAAATAGGCTGGACCCTAAAGAGGCTTTGCAGCTATCTGAAGTCCATGTTCATTGTATAACCCGTTCCCTCCACATTAAGAAAAATGATATATAACCCATATAACCTTGGCTTTTCAATTTATTCACTTGACTTGTAAGAAAGGATTCAAGTCCATTTGCAGGCTGACTTTTAGTTGTATGTTCATTGTATAACAAGCAAGAGTCATGACTCTATTTGCTTGCTTCCTGCATGCCTCGCTGTGAAACTAGAAGTAATTTGTATCTTACAATAAACACAAGGTTAAAACATTGTTGAAGAGTTGTAAACTGCATGATAAGTCTGCAAGAAGAATTTTCCTTTACTAATCTTCCATTTGTATCAAAACTGTGACCAGAATATAACTTAAAAATGACAACAACAACAACAAAAATTGATAATTACATCATCTTTTGTTGTTTCCCTCATCCGATCACAAGAAGATAACCAAAACTGAGGAACTGTAACTATCTGCACACAGCTTGTGTCTTATTCCAAAATTGATGTCTATGCACCAAAAAATCTGGGCTTCTTCTTCATATAAACAATTCCCTTCTGTAATCTATCAGCTAAAAAATCTGTTGAAAATCATGGGTAATCTGTTGAAAATCATCGGGTGGGTGCCTTGTTCTTTGCCACACCCCTTGGGAAGATTTGGAATAGATAAAGCTCCATGAATCTATATTCTATGTGCATAATTAAAAGGCTTCTCTGTAAATAATGCTTGTGAATGTTTTTCATGAGTTTCATGTGCCAGCACCAGCAGCTTCATGTTTTAGGAAAAGGGCATATAGCAGCTCATTCCATGTGTCAGGGACCCCAGGAAGACACCAGTGACTGCAATCTTGGCGATGGAGAGGAGCAAGGCCCACTTTAGGACCCAGATAATAGAGAGATGAGTGCCCATCTTTTCTCTGAGCAGTCATACTGCTAACATTCAATACCTTGAATTTTGCCATTTCTGAAGTGTTTGAGTATGCTGATAACAAAGAGTTTGCTATTTCGAATTGAGACCAGTTGTCTCTGGGCACCAGTGAGGAGCCAAGCTCTGGCAATGTCTCCAAATGACAAGTCCCACCATTTCGCCAATCCCCACCTCTGTAGGATCCACATTGGTGAAATTTTGGTTAGTAAAGTTAAGCATGTTTAAATATGTCATTTATTCAGGAAAAGGAAAATCTTTATTTTTAACAAAAGGTCTAGAAAGTGATGGAAAATGGGGTGGGAGTGAGGAATTATAGAGTGTTTTGGTCTCTAAACCAACAGACCCACAAAGTGATTATGGAATAAACCCAAAAGCATAAAAGGCTATAAATCCATGGCTGCTACTGCCAACATAGGGATTATAATAAAAGACTGGAATGGAGCTAAGAGAAGTGAGAATCCAACCAACTTCAGTTGGATTCAACAACAGTTGAACATATGAATTGTGACATCAGGTGTTCAAGCATCTTAAGCAAAAACAACACTAGTTTCTTAGGAAAGAATTTCAAAGACATTCCCGGAGATATTAAACAATAACTGTGTGGAGCTCATATGGGGGCCAAGAAAATAATTTGTATAACTACGCTCACAAAATTTAAAAAGTTTATGGAATATACAAGTATGTGAACAGTTACATCTTTCCAGGAACTAAGGTGAGTGTGTTTAAAGTCATAAATTCAACCATGAGGACTTGGTGTGCCAAGGGCAATGGTCTAGTACGGGGTCCTGTCTCAATCTCATGTATCACTACCAGCTCTTGGGACCCATGCTATAAGACAAATGCTACCCATTACAACCAGTATCCACGCTGGTGCCATTGTTCCTGGCACCAGATATGTTTCATACACATTATCATAAAATTTAATACAAAATTAGTGCCACTTTCAGGTACACTTGACACCATTGTTAATTCTGAGTTACACAGCCCCAAGAGAACCCAAGCCTAAGAATCCAAACATTTAAGCACCAACAGCATATTGGATCAGATTAATGTTTAGAACTCCAAATTTAAAGACAATGTCGAAATGCACAGCATGCTGAGGAGAACAATGCAAGAAATACAAGTAAAGTGCATGGAGAGATAAGACAAACCTGAAATGCACTGGGGCATATGTACGAAAGAAAACCTGAGTCTTGCTAGAATTTACTGTATCATGTATCCACTTCAACACAGTCTCAATGGCCCTTTTGTATGCATCTTCTACTTTCATTTCCATTTTAACTTGCATCCCTTCTTGGAAATAACAACCCCTGAACAAATATAGAAGAATTTCAACCCTTTCTACAGGGAAAATATAACAGCTAATACATGTCAATGTTTGAAGAGGGATGGAACTATCAGTTGAGTCCTGACAATATTAAATACATGTAGATAAGAGTACATAACTATTACCCTTCTTAGTTTTCCTTAAGTGCTACCGATTTTGCTGTAGGTGAATGATCTTATTCACAAATAGCAAACAAAAGATAGATAGTTAAATTTTGCTGTTTCAATTCAACTTCTGAGTTCTGACGCACCACAATTTCAAACATCATCCTCTTTAAAAAATCCTTTTATAAATGTTTTGAAATTTTAAATCCAACCTACTAATAGGACATGTTAAAGTAATGAATCTGATGATAATTGAATTACCCTCTCATGGTTTTCTCATAATTCCACCAGTGGCCTGTGTTAAGAACCAATACATCTGCACCTTTCCACTTCAAAGAGTTCCAATCCATATTCTCAAGTTTCAGGGTTGTCCTAATATTTCGAGGAGCTCCAGTAGGAGGCCTGCTCTGCAATACAAGAAATGGAGCTCTGTAGTATTCCACAGTGCAGTTAAACTCCTTAAATTTGAACACCAAGAACCCCTTGTGCTTTGTGATTGGGTTGCCATTCACTTCATAGATTGATTCCTTATTAGGAACTGCAGAAGACAGCATGCATAAGAGTGACTCCCATTGGTTTCTCCCAATTGAGTCCCCAGCAAACACTAGGCGCTTGTTTCGCAGTTTTTCCAACATCAGTGTTGCATTAAATCTATTTCAATAATAAAAAGGCATAAGATGTAAGTTTTCTTCTTCTTCTACATTAAAGCTGAGAAAGACAATAATCTCAACAAAAAAAAAAAAAAAACANAAAAAAAAAAAAAAAAAAAAAAAAAAAACAGAAAGAAGGTGAGAAAGATAATATTACAAGTTGATACAGATTAAACAAATGAACACATAACCATTGACTTCATACATATAAAACCAGTATCAATTTTTTTTATGAGCTGTCAACCCTCCAAAAAATAAGAAAAGAAGTCTTTGACTTAGTATTAGGAACATTAGAATGCAGGCCACTAAGTACAAATAAAATTATTGAAATTCACATATAAATATTATAATTATATTTTAAAAATAAAACCTAGCTGACTTAGAAAATGTTGATTAGGAGATTAATGGCTAAGGAGAATAATGGATCTCAGCAGAATTGATCGATTAATAGACAATGAATTTTTCTTCATCCCTCATCTAGTTCGCGACACCAACTAAAAGTCACGGGTGATGCTGATATGTAAAAAGAGAAGCGGCCAAAACCAGGAAGGGAAAAAGGGTGATGTCTCCAAAACCAATAAAGTAGAAAAATATTGAAAGTGATGTGGAGCAGAAAACCAAAAGATAAAATTTACTAGTACTGATAAAATCTGAAATGGCACTAATTATATTACTCAGTCATTGGTCACCTGCACAAGAAATTTAACAATTCTTCATCCTTATCAAGATACCCCAAGGAAGATTCAAGTTTTTCGCTTAAATTAAATACTAAATGTTGTCGTTTTCATAGAGTAGCACATCACCAAAGCGTGGTTGTAATAGAATGGATAGCCAATTGCCATTCATCCGTTGGGTCACTCTCACGATGCCGGGGAGAAGAACAGAGTAGACAATTTCAAAGTCATAATCTTCTTCTTTTGGCTTTATCAATTTTCTCATAATATTGAACAGAAAAATTCATATGGGGTTATTCTAAACCTTTCTATGCTGACAGCATGGTGGTATCCCTTAATTCTATTCCATCAAAAATTAATTGAAAGCATTAGACTGGAGTATTAAATTTTTCTTTTTTCTATTTCATTTTCTCAGCAGCCAAACATCGCTGAAAACAATGGAAAACAAGCAATCATACGTACCTGGTGAAAGTAAGTTATAAAACAATGGAAAATAAATATCAATGATTACCTAGGCAAGTTGCAATCCTTAGGCTGCCATCTCCACTTGGTGTAAAACAAATCAGGCCTGCCATTCTCAGAACACCGAAAACCTCCATCCAAAAAGCTGCAATCTTTTGACTGATACAATGGATAGCTCTCGTCCCAAACCCAGTTCCCATCAAACAAATCACACCCACCACCCTTTTCACTAAGAAATTCAACTCTCTGTTCCTCTGCTGACCCTTTTATCTGCAACCAATTAAACCTTTGGAATTGACCCGAGAGCCCAAATCGTCTAGTGAAATCTCTGTAATCCAAATAAAAGAAGCCGCCAATCAAACAGGCAGTGACAACAAAAAATCCCAGAACACCCAGAGAAGGCTCAAAGAATCTCAAACGCTTTATCTTTTTAAAAGCTTCAAAAACTGGCATGGCTTCAATCTCTTTCTGTGAGGCACTCTTAGACATTTGAACTTGACTCAAAACTCAAATTTCAGAATCTGGGTATTGCTCTAACGGCGCTTGTAGTCCTCAAGCTCAAACCTTTTGAGTTCAAATTCAAATTCCAGAATCTGGGTTTTGCTCAAACGGTGTCAGTAACCAATAATGACGAGAAAAAACAAAGATTGAAACTTGTAAACACAGAAGTCACACTCAGAGGTGTGGCATGGAAGCAATTGATATTGAATAGCATGGCTTTTTAGCTTTGCTTGGTAGGTCAGATTGGTAATATCATGAATGAGAAAAAGCTAAAAAGAGACAGAGAGGGGTGTGAAGGAAGCAAGGCAGCATTCATGGCAGAATAATATACACTTTCCTTCCATGGTTTTTCAATTATTTTTCTCGTCAGAGAGAGATTTGGTGAGGAATTGAATAGAGCACCAGAGGGTCTGCTACTGGCAACGAGGATTTTGTTTCCAAATCCAAAACGCTTATATTTAAACGAGAAAATAAGTGTGATATCTGATTGGTAAACGTGGGATAGAATCAGGGGGTAGTCCACTATGGAAATTGGCTAGGAAATAGAGTAGAGGAATGGTAACGGTTTGGAGACGTGTCCCATGTTCATTTCAAGAGAGTGGAGGCCACTCCGTTTTTGATTGGGCCGTGCTGGCGCGTACGTAGGAGAAGAGCGTGGCGGGTGATTTTAACTCCTTTTTAACGATAATCCCGACATTGCTACTACGGCTATAAAATAAAGGGACTTTCAAATGAGCTCCGTTGTTCCTAAATTGTCCTCGATTAATTTGGACATGTACGATAGTACCCATTCCACCGTCGGCGTGAAAAAAAAAAAAAAAGTACAATCAGCCGTCGCTAGCCGGTACGATTAGTGAGGGTGAAAATTGAGAAAAATAAAATAGGATATCAAATAGAAAAAGTCAAAGAAAATAAATTATACATTATCTTAATATGTTTATTAATCTGAAAAAGATAATAAAAAATAAATTTGGTATTAATAAACAATCAAAATTTAGTAGTTATCTCAGATATTATTTTATCTTCATTGTCCCAATGATTTTACAAGCAATGATGCATTTCAACTAACAAAAATTATGATGAATGACATATATTATACAGAAAATGATATTTATGAACAAGAAATGCTTAATGCATACAATAATGTTCATAGTATTTTTTTTTTTTGGTATCTAAAAATTTAAGAACTTATTAAAGTGTGACAAAAATAAAACAGGATTCATATGAGATATTTTACTAACAAATTTTTATGGTCTCAAATCAAAACCATTAAATAAAGAGTTCAAGTTTCTTACTACTGAACTAAGTGAACATTAAAAAAAAATTGAGCTACACAGAAAAAAGTTTAAGTGATTCAAGTTATGTTTAATTTGTATCAATTATGGTTGTTGCTAATCATATATACTTAATCAATTATACAAATAACATTTGTTCAAAAAAATATTATACAAATAACATTTTTTTTACAACAAAAAAATTAGGATAAAAAAAGGCTATCGCAATTCAAACTAGTAGTATATTGACTATAGATAACATTACTCTCATGTGTTGCGCGAAGCAAATCAAGTTGTTAATTTTTACAGTTTGCCTATAACTTTTCTTAAGCTGTAGTTTTTCCTTTCTTTTCTTTGTAATATATATATATATATATATATAAAACATCAATATTTTTTATTGTATATGAGGTGATCCGTTCTTTTACTTTTCCAATATTTATAAGGGTAAGATATTCTTTGGGGAAAATGAGGGGTAAGGCATAATTTGGATCTCGTTTTTTGTTTTTGTTTTCTTCCCCTTTAGATCTCATTACTGACAAAGTACTAAATGGAGCGAGAATCTTGGTTCAATATCATTTCAATAATTAAAAAAAATCATTTCAAGTAAGCCCAAAAAAGGAATTTCCAAATGAGACTTGCAGCTTGCCAGAGGGAAGATGATGAGTGCAAGAATCTAACTATAATGAATATGTTAGTCTTGATTTTTGTGCGCACAATCACTTAAATCAAAAGCCAAATTATGTAGCAGACGAAACTGTTTCAAAAACCGAATCATTCACAAACTGATTGGCATGGAAATTAATCATAATTCTTATCTTTGTTAAAAAGAGAAAAAGAGAAGAAAACAGAGTAGTTCATACTATTTTACACTAATACAATGGATAAAATCTATGTTGAGAAATGTTCAATTAATGTTCCAAAAAGAGTTAGAAGAATGTGGTAAAAATTTGAACTGTAAATAAAAGTTGTAAGTTGCTTCAGTTTTAAATTTGTTTTCTCCATCATGTGTTATTTGGATGAACTTTAGTACGTTTATACTACTTATCTATAACCAACCTACCTGTAGCCAAATTTGAAGACATAACCAAAGTACCCAAAAAAAAAAAAAGGACATCCATGTTTGTGCCAAGCCATAATAAACTTGAGCCCTATAGGCAAACATGCAATTAAAACAAAGAAGCAAAAACCGACAACCGCTTGGTTCAATTGATAATAAGTTGAACCCTGGACATGCGCCCTTAGCTGTGGTCAAAGTTTAAGATCCAGTGAGAATATTGTTAAGAGATGAGAAATTGTAATTGTTCTAACCTTTCAACGAAATTAATCTTACACTCAATCAAATAAAGTGAAAATACTCGTAGTATTAACCAAAAAAAACAAAGAAGCAAGTTACTATGAGGGATAGAAGTTGGGTAATTGATGTAACTATAGGATATAATGATTTGCAAAATGTGTTAGAATTGAAATGTCTATTTCAGCTAGAATTCCTGTTGGCTTCATTTTGTCTTGTGCTAATTTGTTGATGCTAGTGTTTGCAAATCTATTATAGTTGTGGAGTTTGTTCAAATTTCCTCATAATTTTTCCTTGGAGTTTGTCGATTTCTCTGGTTATCCTCATGCATTCCATTGTTTATAATGCAGGGCAATCTATGGTTTGCATGTGTTCATGTATATATTTGCAAATCGGCCTTCGCTTTCTGAATTTAGTCACGTATGTGTTCCAACAAAATAATTTTATTTTGTAAGTTACCATAGAACAATTTGTAGATCTAACTATCATTAAACAAGCACTAGTACCAAAACAATAAATAAATAAGATAGAATGATGCAAAAGACATGGACGAATATCTAGGACCAAGAGAGTTGGAGGGCGAGTCAATCACGTGTGGTTGGTTCATTAAAAAATGGGGACAGAATAACACAACGTGGCCGCCATGGCAAAGCACTATTAAGGTTTTGCCATTTTCAGGTTTTGGTTAAGTCCTAGCATTTATAGATACATACAAATGCAAAAGGAAATGGAAAGAATTAACGAAATTATAGGGATTCATAGTTACCAGTAACATCAACGAGACGAAAAATGAGCACATTGAAACAAATAAGGACGAATTTATGCAGTTATGAGCACTTTCATGGTAGGTAGTAACTTTCTTTTTCTTACATTACAAATTCAAGGGGAGGGCTAAAGGGAAAAATTGCTCATTAGCATTTGGCAGATGCAACTTAACCAACCACTGAGAAAGCATCTTTACCTTCCATCCTTTGGCTGCAACATAAACTGTTATGTAAGGTGCAAGATCACGAGTCTAAGGACTATTCTCAGTCAGTTACACGAGGTAGCAGTTCGAAGAACTAAAGAGTACATTTTTAACTGAAGTACAAGATTACAGTTACCTATATTTGTGTCTGATGACAGATAAGGTTAAAATAATTAAAAAAAAAAATTTATAACACATTGCGGAGGAATGAAGACAATGTCTTCAATCCCAACACTTACCAAGAAAATTATTCTTTTACCCTTTGGCAAGGGGAGCTTACCCTAGCTCGTTTAATATATCACTGAAACCTATATGCTGCATAATCAGCTGAAAATAAAGACAACCGAAAATCACTCATACCTGCTAACTGAACCGCATATCTAGAGTCCCACTGCATTCCACCCTGTCCCGAGTCCGCAAGAGCATGAGGGGAACAAAATAAAAACAACTCCAAGCTGAATTCCAGATTTATTATTTGCATTAGAACTTGCGTATGTTACAATTATTCTGAGAAAAAGAAAGGAAAGCGAAGTTCAAGGTGATCTCAAGACAAACAATCCCACATCCAACAAAGTTGGGAAAGAAAGGGAAACCCAGCAAAGCAAAAGGCTATGTTCCATCAACCATGAAATGAATATCGTATGAATCCTGGGGGAGCATGCATCAATTGTAGCAAAAAGTTCTTGCGTTCCTCGACCGGGCAACCAAAGAATGCCCTCACCTTTACAGCATCTGCCATTAGGAAAATGTAGGCTCTGTAGAGTGTGTTCTTTAATTCAGTAAACACTTCTTCTGCTGAGTAAATGTGAGCTTGGCCTCTCTCAGTAATAGCATTTCCCTCCCTAATTGCTTCTGCAACACTACTTATGGCTTTTCTTATGCTTTTAAACTCTCTCTTACATTCAGCATCCTCCAAAGCCTTTCGTTTTCTCCCTCTTGAAGATGTTGCAGACTTATCTCTGCAGTCTCCTGTAATAAAGGCTACTAAGGTATATTGCATATGCCGCTTAACACAGAACTTGAGCCACAGCCATGTGTTGCCTTCGATTCCAGTCCTCCAACCAATTTCTGTCTTCATCCTCACATTACCTTCTTTCTTGCTGATCCATCTAATATATGAATTTCATAGAAAAAGTCAGTATACCTCCAGACTGAATATTAACAGGATGACTAAAGCAAATGATAAACATGATTCACTTGTACAATCTACAGCATTTCACATGGCAAATGTCACACCATGGTTTGACATTATCAAGTAACAACATATACTATTTGTGATTATTCATTGTCAACTGAAAGTCAAAGATAAATTAAAACCCATATTTCAATAAAAGGGGCGAAATTTTGTGTGTGGCTATGGCCATCCTAATGATCAGACAAAAGTAACTACTTAAGAGTTATCTGTAAACATTCCTCCACAAAACAGATTATTTCAGCCTAAGGACGAGCAAGAAATTCAGCCATAATTGCAACATAAACCCATAAGAGATACTAAACACAAGGATGGGGGAGAAAGATAAGAAAAAAAATGAAAAATTAAAAGGCTAAATATAGTAAATAAATACTAAACTACCAATGCCGAGACAAAAAGAAAAAGAAATAAAGTTTATTATTGTGGGATGCTAGAATTTGGCATAAAACATCAAATGGTGCTAAATGCAAGGTGCCTTCCAAGTAGGTAACTTTTGCACTTTTTGGTCTTTCTTTTTCAGGTTATTGAACCTAAGGGGAAAAACAAAAAAAAAGAACACCAAGTATATGAAAAACTAGTCTCTCACAGCTCAACTCTACATTAAATTAGTGAAATCCCACAGAATGTTATCAGTATTAATTCAATTTTTTCATTCATTCCTTCAATAAAAAATGATGTACATTATTCTTGTTTTTTTGGGATGAAAACTGCTCAAATACAATTTTCACCAATTGAAAACTCAAATTATCAGAATACTACACATCCATTATATAGATTCTCTACGTATTCAGTTCTCAGCTTAACAGTATAAAATATAGCCAATACATATACTTCCTAGTAGGGGTGTTCACCGGGCGGGTCAACCCGCAAAAACTGCCCGAACCAACCCAAATCGAGGCTATTGGGTCGCTGAACTGCATCTATGCAGTTCGGTTTGGGTTATCAAAGGTCAAATCGAATATATGCAGTTTGGTCCACGGTTTCAAAAATCCAAACCGCCATTGAATCAAACCGACCCGCACATGTTGATACAGCGTCGTTTTATATGTGATCTGATTACTTACTTAGGTATTTGTTTTGGTGGTCTTCAGTCCCTCTTCACTAGGGATGGCAATTTGCCCTAGACCCAATGGGGCCCCGATTTTTTTACCCGTTCGAGTATGGGTATGGGGCAGAAAAATAGATATGGGGATGAAGATAGATAATTTTATGGGTAATTTGATAGGGGCGGGTCTAGGGATGGGGAAGCCCTGCCCCACCCGGTCCCGACCCGCACTGTATATAAATAATATATATATATATATAATACATTACATAAATTTTTTTAAAAAAATTTCTTCACAAAACGGCGTCATTATGGCCTAAGGTTTTCCCACACTAAATCACCAACACACTGACCTGATCCTACCTTCTTCAGTCTATCGACCTTGAGTTCTATTTTCCCCAAACCTAAATTTTTTTTCTTTTTTTTTTGGTTGGTTTTGTAGAATATGGAGAGTGGTTCAATTTCAACCAACATTAGAACTTCATAAATTGTACTTATTTTAATTGTTTGGAGCCTTTTGTACTGATTATGATTTCTTATTGACTTTTATAATTGTTTAAGAACAATTTTTATAATTTTGTTTGAATATTATTTATGTTATTGTTGTTGCTTTAGAATATCTTGAATTCTTGATGATGTTATTTGAGTATTATTTATATTATCTTATTCGATTAAACTAGAATTTTAATTAGAAATCGTGATCGATAGATTAAATTTATAAATTGTGTATATTTAAAAAAAAATATGATTGTATAGGTAAATGAGACATAACATGAGACAGACAGAAATTTAGTAGAGCGGGAATGAGGATGCTGAAAAATCCCCGCCAGGGATGGGTCGGGGATGGGGCAACCCCATGCCCTTCGGGGATGGGGACGGGGACTGCTTGCCCCGCCCCATTGCCATCCCTACTCTTCACTCTTCAGAATCAGTTCTCTTCTCTTCTACCCCAATTTTAGAAATATCGAGCCCTAACCTAACCTCCATAGCCCCTCACCCCACCCCACCTCACCTCACCTCTTTCGCTTCTCTCTCGGTGCCCTAACCTCACCTCATCTCACCTCTGCTCTGCTCTCTTCTCCATCACACGGTCTGTCTTTGCTGTTGTTGGTCTCTGAATCTCTCGGTGTCGGAACTGTTGTTGGTTGCTTCGTGGCTGTGGGTAAGGTAAGTAGTTGTTTGTTATTTTCTTGTGAGCAAGATCATAGATTCAACTTGTATTATTTATTTTATTGGGTGCATCTTTTGTAGAGTAATGCTTTTCTTCTTTTCATTTTATATTTACTCTGCTATAGTCCGTCAGATCCCTGGAAGGCTGGAACTCTGGAAGCCTTTATGTAATTGTGGCATATTCGTTGATATAAAAGATAAAGAAACCATTATGTAACCGTATTGCATAACTAGAAACTAGAAAGCAGGAACCTTTAAGACTTATACTACCTTTTGTAATGAAACCGAAGTCACATGTTTGGGTTGGAATCCAATGATAAACCTATCATTTTATGAGGCTTGGAAATTCAAATTACTTAGCAGATATTATGGGGCTAGTCTTTAGCTGTAATTGCAAATGATTTTGAAGGCAATGTTTTTTTTTTTTTAAACCTGCCTGCTTTTCATATATCTCTAGTATCTCTGGTTCTATGCTATTTGTTTGTCCTTTTGGTTTTTGAAACTTGATAATTATATCAGTTTCCTGTGAGTTTTTCGTACTAAACTTGGATATTATATTGCTGACATCAAATTCATTACAGAGCCTGATGTTCTTAAAGAAGTGAAGCAGAAGGGACAACATTGACATGCGGTTCAAACTGCCAAACCGCCCAAACCAAACCGAACCAACCATGTGCGGTTTAGTTCGTTTTCATCCCCTCAATTAGCCCAAACCGAACCAAACCAACCTGCAGAAAACCTTGCCATTCGGTTTTTGGAATGTGGTTCAACCCGCCCGAACCAACCCGTGAACACCCCTAACATCAACCCAACAGAAAAATTTGATTCCTATAATACCTGAAAGGCAATCAACAATGAAACCACAGAGGCTTCACAACACCTCCTAGAAGAATCTATAGCAAAGTCAAGGCTTCAAAGCCCACCGTTTTATGGTTTCGAGAGCTTCAATGGTTTAACTCAGAAACAACGATGAATTTTTATTTTTCCTCTCTTTCGGTGTGCTATTTGTCGTTACACGTGTTCCGCTTTGGAACCATGGTGAAAAACGACGTGTTGTTTGTACTGTGTTTTGTCTCATATTTCATTTTCCCAAATTCTTTTCACAGAGAACTGAGAATTGGGGATAAAGGAGACGGAGCATTGAAAAGCTGAAGTAAGAGATGCAATGGCGGCAAGGTCGGATATGAAGATGAACGCGATTAGGTCAGCGATAGTGGTGCTGGGAGCCTTGGCGTTTGGATACTTGAGCATACAAATTGGGTTCAAGCCTTTTTTAGAGAAAGCCCAACAGCAACAAGTGCTACAACAATCTGATCCCTCTACAACTTCTCAAGAACCCGAGTTCTCAGAATCCGATTTGTAGAATGTTTCATCTTTTTCTTTTGTAAAGTTTGTAGCTTGCTGGAACCTAGTGTGTTTGGTAGTTAATGTGTGTGGTGTATTGGATTGAGAGAAAAGGGAGGAAAGTAGAGGAGAGAGTTGAGTATTGGGAAGACATTGGTTTGAAGCAACTTGATGCAAAGAAAGGTGACCCTCATCAGCATTTGCGGCCAGAAGCTAATTCAACCTGTAAAGGTTATTTTTATTTTTCCTTACATTTTTGGATTCATTAATAGTTATTTTCTTTAATTATTTCCTCTTTAAAGTTCCAGTGGAGATTACATTTTGTCTTGTGTTGTTCCTTTATGTATTTGGAAGGGACAACATTTGTGCTCCTAACACCAATAAATCTCTTTGTATCAAATGGAATTAAGCTGCAGCAGGTGTTCTTTGATAGAGACTAGGTCCAGAATTAAGCTGCAGCAGATGTTCTTTGATAACTACCAAACACACTAGGTCACAGCAAGCTACAAACTTTACAAAAGAAAAAGATGAAACATTCTACAAATCGGATTCTAAGAACTCGGGTTCCTAAGAAGTTGTAGAGGGATCAGATTGTTGTAGCGCTTGTTGCTGTTGGGCTTTCTCTAGAAAATGCTTGAACCCAATTTGTATGCTCAAGTACCCAAACGCCAAGGCTCCCAGCACCACTATCGCTGACCTAATCGCGTTCATCTTCATATCCGACCTTGCTGTCATTGCATCTCTTGCTTCAGCTTTTCAGTGCTTCGTCTCCTTTATCCCCAGTTCTTTGTGAAGAGAATTTGGGAAAATGAAATAAGAGACAAAGCATAGTACAAACGACACGTCGTTTTTCACCGTGATTCCAAAGCGGGAACATGTGTAACGACAAATAGTGCACTGAAAGAGAGAAAAAATAAAAATTCGTCGCTATTTCTGAGTTAAACCATCGAAGCTCTTTGAACTGTAAAACAATGGGCTTTGAAGCCTTGACTCTACTATAGATTCTTCTAGGAGGTGTTGTGAAGCCTCTGTGGTTTCATTGTTGATTGCCTTTCAGGTATTATAGGAATCAATTTTTTCTCTGTTGGGTTGATGTGTCTTCTCTTCTGAAATCTTTGAATTTAACAAGTATTTTCTACTTTTTTTTAAAAAATTGATATTAGAATTCAAGAAAATTTTGAACTGAATTGATTAAAAATAACATTATGTTTGTGTTTTGAAGGTACTTATTGATTTTGCAGGTAAGAATTTTAGTTCATCAGGACATAATAATTGAAGAAATGAGTAATGTACCCGGTAGTGCTAATATTGAAATTTAAATACTTTCTGATGTTGGTATACTTATTATTATTTGCTTGTATCATAAAAAATAAGTTTAGGATTAGTGCTTAAGGGATGGGCATTTGGTTGATATTCTTGGTGAATCCAACACTTCAGTTTTGATGATTCGAAAATCATTCTGCATTTGTGTATTTTCTCATAAATCTGAAATAGATATTCATGCCAGTGTAGATTATTTGATTATAGCACCATTTAATTGATCATATACAAGTGGAATGTAACTTTTATTGCTTATTCTGCTTACGAAATGGGGTTTTTCTATCTTGTCAATCTTGGAACCTGAAATAATATTCTTCTTTGGTTTGGTGAATAGGGGTGTTGCAGTTTGTTCATGTTGATGAAACATGGCATGACTTCCCGGTTAGCTTTCTTGGATTGTGCAAAAAGTTGTATGTTGGCTTCTTCACCTGTTTTCAGAAGACAACAGTTCTTGATAAGATCTCTTGGAGGTGCCAGTGATCATCAAACCCATTTTACAAAAATGCAAGACCTGAAGTCTGTTGAAGCTGATGCTGAGATCATTCTAAGAGCAATTACTCCTCCCCTTGATCCCAGTAGACACAAAGGCCAAGCAGGTATAACATTCTTGTTATCCCTTATGATGCATTTTTTTTTCTCCCTTAAAACAAAGAAAAATTAATGTGTCTGCTTCTTATTAATCTATTTTGCTACTTAATTGTTATGCCTGTGAGCAAATTTATTTCTGCAACCATGAAGGTAATGTTTAATCTAAAATTGAGGCTTCAAAAGTTATGTGCCATCACTTATGACTAGAATTCCAAAGCTGACTTCTTTTCTCTTGACCACTGATTTTCCATTTTTATGTTTATGGTTGAAGAGAAATAAGAAATGTCTAATTTTCCCTTCACTTACCTTATGTTTTAATCAGGAAAAGTAGCTGTGATTGGAGGGTGTCGTGAATACACAGGCGCTCCATATTTTGCTGCTATTTCAGCATTAAAAATTGTCAGTTCCCACACTCTCTTTTTTTTTTTTTCAAAAAAAAATAAAATTCTTTTAGCCTTTCCCTTTTGATATTGCATTTTCTACCTGGTTCAGCTGAATTAATAGCTCAGACCCCCTCATCCCTTTTTTGCAAACTTCTTTTTTTTT
>QAOA01004158.1:312463-356140 GCA_003255065.1 Cercis canadensis
TTATTTTTGCGGTAACATTTTCTTTCTGCTTTATATCCAGACTCGAGTCTGACTTTATTGAAGCAATTGTCCAAGATTTGATGCAAAAATTGGAAGATTACTTAAAAGGGCTAGTTGGAATAGATGAACAAATTGCAAGTGTGGAATCATTATTGTTTACAAAGTCAGCAATGGTGCAGGTTATTGGACTATGGGGCATGGGTGGCATAGGTAAAACAACTATAGCTGTTGCTTTATTTCAAAAGATCTCCTCGCATTATGAAGTTTCTTGCTTTATGGAAAATGTGAGAGAAGAATAGGAAAGATTTGGACCCAATCATTTGCGAAAGAGTCTTCTTTCTAAACTGATAGAACAAAATACACAAATTGATGACCCTATCCTGGGAATTTCTTCTATTTTGAAAAGGATCCAAGGCAAAAGGGTTCTCATTATTCTTGATGATTTGAATGATTCAAAAATGTTGGACTATATAGCTGGAAATAAGTATTGGTTTGGTCTAAGAAGCAGAATCATTGTGACAGCCCGAGATAGACAGGTAATTAATAAAGTCGATGAAGTATACAAGGTGCAAGGAATGGATTGTTAAAAAGCTCTTTAGCTTTTCAGTTTGTTTGCCTTCAAACATAAGTATCCCCCAACAGTTTATACTGATCTATCGCAAACAGTGATCAGTTTTGCGGCAGGCAACCCATTAGCTCTAAAAGTTAATGGTTCCTTTCTTTACGGAAAAAGTAGAAGAGAATGGGAAAGTGCACTGCAGAAACTTGATAAGATTCCCAATCTGCAGATTTTGGAGATGCTTAGATTGAGTTACGAGTCCCTAGACGACCATGAGAAGAACATTTTTCTAGACATTGCTTGCTTTTTCGAAGGAGAGAACAAAGGCTGAATTATAGTTCTATTAGATAGCTGTGGTCTCTCGGCAGAAATTGGGTTAAAGACTCTTCAAGATAAGGCTCTTATAACTATTTCTTGCAACAATGAGATATTGATGCATGACTTGCTACAAGAAATTGGTCAACAAATTGTCCATGAAAAATGTACTAGAGATCCTGAGAATGCAGTAGATTATGGGATCCTGAGGATGTCCATTATGTATTAAAATGTAATATCGTAAGAGTCTTTATTATATATATTACACTTTTTTTTTCCTCCCTTTTATTCATTATATTTGTAAAGTGCACTAAAATATTGTTTAATTCTTCAACAGGGTAGTGAAGCAGTTGAAGGCATGTTCCTGGATATGTCTAAAATTAAGGAAGTATGCCTAAGCCTTGATGTTTTTGAGAAGATGTATAACTTAAGATTTCTCAGTTTCCGACATTCATATGATGAGAGATGCAACGTGAATCTCGTTGGAGGTCTTCATTTTCTACCTAATGAGCTAAGAATTCTACATTGGGAAGGATATCCTTTGAAATCCCTGCCATCAACATACTGTCCAGAGAAGTTTGTTGAACTTAATTTGTCATATAGTCAAATTGAAAAGCTCTGGGATGGTGTTGTGGTATGCTTTAGAATTTTTATTTCCTTTAGAAATATGTTGAATCGGCAAACATTAAACTAATGTGTTTCCCCCAATTTTCTTTGGTTATAGAATCTTCAGAATTTAAGAAGCATCAACTTTAGTTTCTATAAATACCTTATTGAGCTCCCAGATTTATCTCAAGCTTTAAGCCTTAAGAGTATTGATTTTGAAGACTATACAAGTTTGTGTCATCTACTGCCATCCATTTTCAACGTTGACAATCTAACTACAATTAATGCCCAAGGTTGCAAAGTGCTTATAAGTTTTCGAAGTGACATTCATTTAAAATCACTTGAAAGGATAAATCTTTGTGGCTGCATGAGTCTTATAGAGTTTTCAGTGAGTTCAGAGAATATTAAATTCTTAGATTTATCAGGAACAACAATCAAAGAATTGCCCCCATCAATTGGGTGCCTCAATAAACTTAGAGTTATACTTGAGGGATTGCGCAAGTCTTCAACATATTCCAGATAGCATTTCCCAGTTGGAATGTCTTGAAATTCTTGATGTCTCTAATTGCCAAGAAGTTGCTGCTGACGAGTTATTTTCTGCAATTGAAGGCTTACAATGTTTGAAAAAACTCAATCTGGATAACTGTTTGAATTTATCAAAAGTTCCCAATTGGTACGTACCAGAATAATGCTACTAAAAGGATGCTTTATTGATTGCTTTCATTAGTACATACGAGGTCCTTATATAGACCCACCTACTAGAGTCCTATATAGACCCACCTACTAGAGTTCTCTACTACAAGAGTCCTCCCTTTACCCAAAGTCCTACTAGCATCTTACTCTATCTCATCCTACTAGCATCTCACTGTATCTCAACCTTTAGAAAACTTATCTATAGATATTTAGAGTTAGGTTTCCTAACTCTAGTACTAACACGGTGCGTATCATTCCTCCCTTCTTGGTGAACATCCTTGTCCTCAAGGATAAGATCAGGAAACTGGTGCTGCATGGTTGAAGCTAGCTCCCACGTGGCTTCATCAGGAGATAGCTGCCTCCACTTGACTAAGGCTTCTTGCACCGTACGTGTCCTATGTTGCACATTGCGAAACTGAATTATGTGCTCTGGCTGTAACGAAAGTGAGCCACTGTCATTGATAGGTAAATGAATGGTCTCTGTTGGTACGTCTCCATTGCTGACATGAGCTTTAAGCAAGGAAACATGGAACACTGGATGGACACGGGATCCCTCAGGCAGTGCTAACCGATAAGCAACCTTGCCTACTCGTTCTGTAATGTTGTAAGGCCCATAAAACTTGCTGGCGAGTTGATGAGCTGCCAAGGCTCCTCAAATTAGTTAATGTTTTAGGTCGGTTCCTAAGCTATTTGCAGCAAAGGGCAGCCCTAAGTCGAACCTAAGGATTGTTCTATTTGGTGAATCATATTGAGAAGCATATAAACATGGGGGTTGTGTTTGTTTATGTGATTAACAAAAATTAATTATCAGTGGTAGAGTTTAAGAGAAAGCAACCAATCCAAGTCTTTAACTAATTCTGATTTTGATTCATCCTTGATTTCCAAGGATCCATTTAATTATTAACCATGTTCTTGGCCTTTAAAACATCTCAAGAAGCCTCTCAATGTTCTATGGATGTCTACTGGTTAAGCAACCAGAATTCGGTTCAACAAGGGACTAAATGAATTAAGCAAACATTCAAGTCCAGTTTAACCTAAGTCCTGAATCCAGCCAAGGTAATTAATCCGTCCAAGCTTAGAACCATTAATTAACCATACAATCCTCTTTTATCACATGCAAACAGAATATGAACACATGAATAATCCAATCCGAATTAAGCAATTCAAACAGAATATTTCAGAGGATTGAAAGAACTTGATTAACAACTAAAATGAAGAACAACAACACATAATCTCAAAATCAATAATCAGAATAGCAAAACCTGGATTGATATGATGATTTAGCCCTCCATGAACAAGAAGAGCTGAGTTCTTACAAAATATCTAAGAGAAAACTTAGAGACTAAGGAAAGAGGAAAAGCTGTCTAAAAATATCTAATGACTTGATTCTGAATTTCGGCTGCCCCCTCTTGCTGATATAGACCTCCAAATTTACATGCACACCCAAATTGCCCTTAGGGCACACTTGTTCCCATGGGCCTTAGCTTCAATTGGGCTTTGGTTTGGGCCCATTTGGACTTGTCATGAGGAAGTTAGGCCCATTTAAGTGGCAAAAGGTGTCTGGAACCGTCAGCTAACTTGCACAGCAAATAAGACCATCTTCCACATAAAATATGGTGAACCGGTCTTCATATCAATTGAAGCTCTGTCTGTTAGCTTTCCAATGGTACCAGTTTCAGGTCCATATGACATCCACAACTCAAGTTATGACCCAAATACTGCATGTAGGTCAGGATCCTGCGACAGCATGTCTTCTCTGGCTTCCAGGCTGCATATGACCTTCTGAACGTCCGAATTAGCTTTGGAGCCCTGAAAGAAAGTTGTAGACAATTCTCTCAGCTTTCCAACAAGGTATGACTCGGAATTTTTAGACATCCAGAACTCAAGATATGCCTGAAACACAGAGACAGCATATAATGCCCAGTATTGCTGGAAATTGCAATTAAGCATAAATGGATCCTAAGTCATGAAATGAGGTCTAAGTCTATGCAATTCAGCCCAAAAGAGGTTTAAAAGACTAAGTATGAGGGATAACTATTGTATAAAAAGTGTGTTCATCACGAGTTTTCGGTAAGCTCGACGGAACACTGAGGTTTGTCTAAAAGGGTGCAACTTCAGAAACACACATTGCCCCACTTTGAACTCTACATCCCGTCGATGTTTATTTGCTTGCTGCCTCATTTTGTTGCGAGCTACCTCTAGTTGTTCTTTAAGGCGTTGCAATACTTGATCACGGTCGTCTAAGTCCTTTTCTACTTCTCCTACTACAGTGGCACCGAATTGGTAGTGGATTATCCTTGGAGGTAAACGGCCATAAACCACCTCAAATGGTGTCATTTTGGTGGATTCATGCCAATTTGTATTGTACCAGTACTCTGCCCATGGTAGGAACTTGACCCATGCTAAGGGGTGTTGATTCACGAAACAACGAAGACATTGCTCGACACACCGATTCACCATCTCGGTTTGGCCATTAGTTTGGGGGTAGTATGAGGTGCTGGTTTTAAGCTTGGTGCCTTAAAGGCGGAAATACTCTCTCCAAAAAGATGAGAGAAATACTGGGTCTCTGTCACTCACGATGGCTTGTGGTAATCCATGGAGTTTCACCACCCCTTCGATGAAGGTTTCTGCTACTTTCCTAGCTGTGTAAGGGTGCGTCAATGTCATGAAATGGCTATATTTACTCAAGCGGTCAACCACCACGAATATGACGTCCTTCCCCATGGACCTTGGTAATCCTTCAATAAAATCCATGCTAACTTCCTCCTAAATCTGGTTGGGCACATTCAGAGGTTGTAACAACCCCGCCGGACTTCGGTGATCACTCTTGTTGCGCTGGCATACTTCGCAAGCAGCGATGAAGTGATGAATGGATTTGCGTATGCCATCCCAAAAATAATTTCGCTTCACTCGTTGGTACATACGCCATTCACCCGCATGTCCTCCCATGACAGACTCGTGATATTCCTCAATGACTTGTTGCGTGAGTGGGTGGTTTGGGGGTAACACTAAGCGACCTTTATACCAGAGGACCCCATGTTGGAAATGAAAGGGGCGTGAGGCTGGCTTGCCACTTTGGGTTTGTTGGCGCCATTGCAAGAGATAGTCATTGTCTTCGTTCAACTTGCGAATCTGGTCTATGATAGTGAACCAGGGTTGAGATACTGCCATGATTTCCGGTGGTTGTGGGTGGCATGATAAGGCATTTGCAGCATTATTATCACTACCCGCGCAATATCGAATCTCATATTCTAGACCCAGTAGTTTGGCGACCCATTTTTGTTGTTCTGGTGTAATGATGCGCTGTTCTAGCATATGTCGGAGGCTTCATTGGTCCGTGAGGATGATGAAGCGATGGCCGAAGAGGTATGGGCGCCACACTCGAATGGCTTCAAGGATGGCCATCATTTCTTTCACATAGGTGGATTGTGCTCTATTCTTGGGTCCCAATGCCTTACTAAGGAAGGCTATCGGTCTACCTTGCTGAGAAAGGATAGCATCGATACCTGAATCACATGCATCTGTCTCGACTGTGAAGGCTCATCAAAGTTTGGCATGGCTAGTACAGGTGTGGTGGTGAGTGCGGTTTTCAAGTCCTCGAAGGCTTTGGTGGCGGCATCTGTCCACTGAAATTTTCCCTTTTTAAGCAAGGCGGTTAAGGGTGCTGCAATGACGCCATACATGTGGACAAACTTACGGTAGTAACCTGTCAAGCTTAAGAACCCACGCAAGTGTGTGATGGTGGTGGGTTGAGGCCAAGCTCGGATGGCGGTGATGGGACTTTTTCCGGCAAGTATACCGGGTCACACAAGTAATATAATAGTGAGTAGAGTATCGTTCCCATGAGGATTAAAGCTAGCAACTACCAATTTCACCAATAAAGATTCTATTTGGAAAGATAAATGGTTTGGATTGAAGGTAGCCCAAGAATGAGCAGCTGTCATTAATTAAGTAACAAACTAAGTAACAAAACTCGAGCAATATCGTAACAATCTTTAAGAACCAATCTAAATGTGAAATTGATAATAAGAATGAGAAAGGTTAGGGGTTGATTTCATTCACTTGCAAATTCGATTACCTCATAGACAAGGTAATCTCAGAAACAATACTGAACTACTTATTTCAGTTACAATTCCTTTGTTGTTGGTTTATTTCCTTAATGTGATTGAACCCAATTCCTTGGTGAAACAATCCTCCCTATACCAATTACTTGTCCAATTCCTTGACACAACTAATTAATCTAGGTGATTTGGTTCTAGGAAATTAATCTAATACCACCTAAACGAAGTTATCTATTCCTAGATTAACTCAATTTAGGACNCACTTTCAGTTATAACAATTCCAATCCCTCAACAAAGATAATAGGAAATTAGTTCCTAAAATGCTTGAAGAATGAACAGACTCTTCAACAATATCAAATGTCCCTTACTAAAAATTAAGCAATTTTAAATACCAATTACTACCTATAAATTATCCCAATAACGGTTGTGACAGCAATAAGTCAAAAATGACATTGCTTTACAACACTAACAATAACAAAAACAACACAAATTGCCACAGGTGATAACAAGTATGACAACAAGAGTTTATGCAGAATTGCAACTGTAACTCAATTTATCAACATCAGAAAATCAATTCCCACATAAATAAGGTAATAGCAACACCACAGTAATAAGAATTTCAGTAAAACCAATTCTTCAATGGTATTTTATCACAAGCATCCCAATAAAACAGCAAGTGTAATGCCTAACATTAGCTCTCCCATCCTAGTGAACCATCAAACTTCCAATTCCTAACAACATATATTTAACCAACTCATCACCATCAATTTTCACACTAACAAATAAACAAAATCAAGTTCCTCAACAAGGATTTATTCTCTGGTCCTGGCCGTGTCACTTAGACATGGTCCGTGTTCTTCTCTGCTATGGGCATGTCCTTTCTTTGTAGACTCTGCCTGTTCAACACACCCTCACACACGCCCGTGTCTATTCTGATATTGGGCGTGTTTGTCTCCAGACAAGGTCAGTGTTCTCTTGGACCCTCTGCTTAAACAACATGGCCTTGAACACGGCCATGTCTGTTCTTGTCTGAGGCCGTGTCTGTCCATAAGCTTGAGCAGCAACCTCTGGATGTTAGACATGGGGTACACACGGCCGTGTTCCTGCCCGTGTCTACCTAAAAACTTGGTGTAAGGCTGCTTTCCTTGCCATTTTCTCCATGGATTGCTTCTATATTTTTCTCATTTCTTGATTACCCATCTTTGTACCTGTCAAAGCCAATTTATGAATTAAACGCCATGTTTAGAGAGGATTTGCTCACAATACAGGTAAGAATTCAGTATTAAAGTATGGATTTTATAGTCCTAAAAGACAAGTATCAAATACCCCCACACTTAGACATTTGCTTGTCCTCAAGCAATGAAAACTAGAACATGTGCCTTAGGTGCTTTCCCTTGACAGACAATTTCATTTCTACGAAAAATTATGCAAGGCACCCTACAATGAGCAGCTGCATTATTCAGTTTCTACTTCAGTTTATGGACTCAGTCATTGCTTAACAGTTTGCCTTAGTTACACTCTCAGTATCTAGAGATAATTACCCTGTGCTTATTACTCTATTCTAATAACAAACAAAAATAACAATACTCAAAGCTAAGAACTCAAGTGTCATTCTTTTCTCTTTTTTTTTTTTCTTTCTTTTCTTTTCTTGCATAGTTAGAGGTCCTAGGATGTGGTGTCCGGCCATTGTCTGCGACCCACATTCAACTAGTTATGCTTCATTGGCATACTCATATCCTTCTCCAGTTTCAGGCACAGAAGGTAGAGGAGCAGAGCCCCATTATGCTCATAATGGATCACCACTCGAAATCAAATAATTTTATTTTTTTTTAAACTAAAACAACCATGAAAGACGAGTATTCAGCACAGGATATTCTAACTACAAGCTTTAAGTTTAGCAAGTGTAAACTAATTTCTAGCACTCCTAAGTCCATTACACTTCAATAGTTACTTCCTAATGCAGCAAGCCTCAAAGTAGACTACTAAGCATAAAAACTTAAGTACACTTCAAAACCAGTTATCCAGGAGATTCCAGAGGTACATTATTCCCGTTCTACATGCCAGAGGACTCAAGTGCATATACCTATATCTAGTCTTATACAATTCTACCCCCCACACTTAAATCATGCATTGTCCATAATGAATGGAGATAGAGATAAGAAGAAGAAAAGTAAAGGCAATGTCCATAAAGACCAGCACACAAATCAATGGTGAATGCAGTAGCAGACTCAACATGCATTGAAAAATAAATGAATGAATAGAAATTTAGAAAATAGTCTAAACTACTCCCTGGATGGTGCGTCAGAAGGTTGGTCGGTTGGTGGAGGAGAGTCGGACCGTGGTGGTCGGGATGCGGTGCGTCGTGGACGAATATGCTCTACCGACGGGGTGATGTCGGCATCGTCCGCTAGATCCTGAAAGGTAGGTGGACGAGGTGGCGGTGGAAGCTGCAGTCCTAAGGACTGACACATCATCTGTAGAGTGGATTGCACCCACTGGTGATGTGCCAGCTCATAGGACATCCACTGATGCCTATGGTGACGCTCCCGCCGGTTGTCCAGGATCAGGCGGTTGACTTGGGTTCTTGTGCCATTGACTTCGACTTCGATCTGAGCTAACTGCCTCTCGAGGGATGTTGGTTTCCTGTCTTCCTCGTCAGCTTCGGTGGACGGGATAGCAGGAGATGGTTGTGGCAGGGAAGGTGCGGAGGTGCTTGGCCCGACTACCGGTGGTTCTTCAGATGGTGGTAGTGCATCGTTCGCCGGGGCTTCTATTGCTGGCTCCTCAACTGGTGGACTACCAGGTACTGCGTGTGGTGGAGCACCGGCTAGGGCAAAGTAGGTGCCCTGGCTGTCAGTACGGCGCTCCACCATCCTCATTGCCCTCAGGGTGTCCATGCCCAGCGGCAAAGGTCGACAAACGACTGTGAAGGTGGATTCGTCACCCAACACATCCAGGTTACGCGCGGGACGGGTGACGACAGATGCTCGGCCGATGGCTCCAAAGTTGCCTTGCTGGAGATAGCCATTGATCAACTGGATGAAGGCATACCCCAGGTGACAATGTCTCTTCTCCTTGATGCATTGGAGGTAGAAGAGGTCCCTCTTACTCACCACGCCTGTGTTCTCTCGTCTGGCGTCCAATGAGTGCACCAGCAACTTGTGGATGTATTTGAGTGCTAGTGACTGGAGGGTGGATGCCTTGGACCGTTTGGCTTCGTAAGTGGCTTCAGTGCTCACTTCTAGCCAGCATTCTGCCGGGTCTTCGCTAGTGAAAGACCAGTCCAACCAGAATGTGTTCTCTGGTCTGAGTGCTGTAGGTTGTTCTCCAGCTAGCCCTGCTGCCTCAATGAACTCCTGAAGGCTCATGCTATGCATGAACGAGCCGAGACGGAATCTGATCGTGTCTAGCTCATACCACGTAGTGTTGGCAGCAGTGAAAGTGGTGTTGATCTCCACAGTTGTGAGAAACTCCAAGGTGAGTTCTCTGTAAGCTGGTTCCTGGAGCTCGAAGATTTGGCCCCACTGTCCTGGATTGAGGAGTTGGCGAATCTCCTCGTCAATTCCCAGCTCCTACAACACTAGTCAAACCGGGTATCGGCTGGGCTCAAATGACTTGGTGGAGAGCTTGACTAGCCGTTCCTGGTGCTCAGCCCCTTAGAATCTGAGGAATTGATGAACTGAAGTGTCTACGGCTCCTGATCTTCTCTTCTTAATAGGTGGAGAAGGTGACTCTGGGGGGTTTGGACGGTTCTTCCTCGTCTTCAACTTCTCCCGGCGTGGTTGAGCATCATCAGTGCGCTTTGTCATGTTGGTGTCCTGTAAAAACAAATTCAGTAAGTTACCATACATGGACAAATGAGCACACAATAGTGGTACCAAAAAACAGAACATGCATACAAATTCCAGTTGTGGCAGAACATTGGGGAATTTTAGAATGGGAAATTGGATGTCTATGTGGTAAAACAGCAAGTCTCAAAACAGAAAATCAGCAAGCATTCTCAGAACATCAGTACATGCACAGATTTATTCACTGGTCATTCCCACAGCATCAATGCAATAGAATTAGATTTAAATTTCTACTAGCAGTTAATCAAATCAAATGCTAATTCCCATATGTTTACTAACCCCACACAATGCTAATAGCAATATTTCAACGATGACTTACACACAAGGCAGCAGGGTAGAAAAATTGCAATTCAACATACAATTCAGTGCCCCACATTATCTCTCTAATCCTATCTCATTATCATAAGTCCAATTTCTAACATCAAACTGAATGCTAATTTCTACATCAGTAAAGTCCCTCAAATTTCATAGTCAATCAACAGATATCCCACAACAAGGTAATAATAACCAATTTAACTTCCCCACAACAAGTGTTATCAATGATAACTTTACAAAAGCAATCATCATTCATTCCCACAATGATTTATTCTCACAGGCAATCATGAATAAAATGATATCCTACATTCCCTGACTCAATGCAGATTATGCAGCAGTTATTTCAGTTGTATTAATAGTTATTAATGGGACAATCAACCTTCCCCCAATTCATATACTAAATAAAACAAGTAAAGCTCAACAATACTTCTCAATCAAACAGGCAGAAGTGATAAACTAAAATGAAGAATGAATACATACCTGTGGATGAAGCAATGAATGAGCAGAAATTGAACTTGTGAATAATGCAGAAAATAACAGAGAGTGCTGGTGTGGAAACTTGATTCAAGCAAGAAATTGGGGCTTTGAGGAGAGGGATTGGCCGGAAATGGGTGTGGAATGCTTGGAATAGCTAGGGATTTGAGAGAGAATGAGAAGAAGAGGGATTTCTAAAGTGATTGAATGGCCCTTGAACTGAGCTTTTTAAAATTTCTGATTGACACACCCACAACACGGCCGTGTTCTGTGGGCGTGTCGTGCTTTAAGGGAGAGACACGGGGAAAACACGTGGGGTGTTTAAGTGACACGGGGGTAACCTCTAAGTGACACGGGGGTGACCTCCCCATGTCTCAGGCCGTGTCCAAAGTGAGAATATTTAAATTAAGTGACACGGTCGTGTTAGTGACCGTGTTCGTGATATGGCAAAATTAAATACTTACCTGAGACAACACATGGGTGTGTCTATTGATAATTAATTCTGGGTAAGTGACACGGGGATGAACACGGGCGTGTCAAAGACCGTGTCTGCCTATTGGATTCCTGTGAGAGTTGCACGCTCACTGCCACGGCTATGTGTGTGCCCGTGTATCTCCTCTGAGCTCTCTGTATGGTGAACACGGGTCATGACACGGGCGTGTTCCAGACCGTGTAGTCTTCCTGAGCTCTCTGCCCTCTTCACAAGGGTCATGACACGGGCATGTCACTGGCCGTGTTCTCTCCTGATATGCCAAAAGCAAAATTTAATGAACAAAAATGACAAAAATGAAGATGAAAAACAAAGACACAATGAAAACAACTAAAAGTAAATAAGGACAAAGATTTAAAAACTTGGGTTTCCTCCCAAGAAGCGCTTAATTTAAAGTCCTCAGTCAAACTATCTCAGAGATTATGCTGGTGCAGTGAGGACCATATAAGAAATCTGGTGTTTAACCCCATCTCCCCAATAATGCTTAAGTCGTTGCCCATTAACCTTGAAACTCCTTCCCGTTTTCATGTCAGCCACCTCAATAGCTCCATAGGGATAAACTGTCTTGATCATAAATGGTCCTGACCACCTTGATTTTAGCTTTCCCGGGAAGAGTCTCAATCTTGAATTGTACAGCAAGACTTGTTGTCCTGGTTCAAAAATCCTTTGGATGATTCTCTTATCATGTCATCGCTTTGTCTTTGATAAGTGGATTTTATACCGCTTATCTCATAATGTTCTTGCTTGATTCTTGTCTATTCTTGAGCATTTTAGGATAGGTTTTCATGATTTAAGTCTCATTTTTGTAGGTTTATGTTTTGGGAACTATGAAAGCTATTTTTGGAGAAATTCGGTACAAGAAAGAAAGAATTTCATGCAAGTTGGATTTGAAGGCAGGACTTGGGCGCCGCAGCCCCCACTCAGGGCGCCACAGCGCCCCAATGCGTAACAAGACAGATTTCAGCAAGAAAGGGCGCCACAGCGCCCTACATCAGGCGCCGCAGCGCCCTATGATCAGGAAGCTGGAGACTGAGAACAGAAGGAAGGGCACCGCAGCGCCCTATACTGGGTGCCACAGCGCCCCAGCACGAGAAGAGGAGGCGCCACAGCGCCCTACACCAGGCGCCGCAGCACCCTAGCTTCAGCAAATAGAGACTGAAATCCAGAAAGAAGGGCGCCACAGCGCCCGTCAGGCAAACTTCAGGGCGCTGCAGCGCCCAAACCCAAGGCTGCAGCCCCCCGGCGGTCAACTCGTGATTTGACCTTTTCACTTCCTAATTTTACTAGGAATTCTATTTTAATTTAATTCCTTTTTCTCCTAAACTTCCTAGGGCCTATAAATAGGACTCTTAAAGTCTAAATTAGGGTTCCACACTTTTGAGAGAAGAGGCAAGAATAGAAGAGGATTCAAGCTTGAAGATCAGAGTTTTTCGGCATCGAATCGGCATCACCAAGAGTTCAATTCTTCCTTTTCTCTGTTTCTGATGTGTAATCTGGTTGTGAGTTTATTTTCTATCTTGAATATGAACTAATCCCACCATCTAGGGTGGAGATGTAGCCTAGCCTATGATGGATTGTAATTTCTAATAAATTAATCAAATGACTTTCTTCTTAAATTGACTTCTTGATCTCCATACTTAATGCTTCTGTTTGACTGGCCATCAATTTAGATGAGTTGGTAATTGCAATAATACTGGAAGGTTAGTTGTAATTAAAGACCATAGGGGTCAAGAACATAAATTACATAAGGGATAGTAATATACCGTTATGGTTTATGTAGCCATTAAAAAGAACCATTGAACGAATTGAATTCTGAGACTATTCGTAATTCACATAGGAATATAATGGATTCATAGTTGGGAATATATTTGTTTGACCTTGGGAAAGGCTAATAAATAACTTAGGGTTCTTGGGTAGCAATTAGAGAGATTGTTGTTGATTAATGAATTAGGAATAAAGATCCAGACTAGCTACGGTGAAATCGACATCCTAGATACTTTCTCATTATATTCTTACTCATTTTTACAGAAATTATTCTCTGTTTACTGTTTTGCATTCAAATATCATCATAATTCACCTATCAATTGTCTAGATAAAATTAGACTACGCATAATTTTGGTACTTAGTAGCCACAGTCTCCGTGGGATGATACTTTATCTCACTTCTTTATTACTTGATTACGGCACGTGCACTTGCGTTCACATTTTACGTACCAGTCTTCTCTTTGTAAAGCTTGGAACTCTCATAAGCTTTATATCTAAATTCATTCAATTCGTGAAGTTGAAGGACCATTTTTTCCCCTGCTTTTGCCAGGTCAAAATTAAGGATCTTAGTGGCCCACCATGCTTTGTGCTCCAATTCCACAGGCAAATGACAAGTCTTGCCATTCACTAACTGGTACGGGGACATGTCAAGAGGTGTTTTCAATGCAGTGCGGTATGTCCAAAGAGCATCATCGAGCTTCAGGGCCCAATCCTTTCTAGAGGCGTTGACAGTCTTCTCAAGAATCCTCTTCAACTCTCTGTTTGACACTTCAACTTGACCAATGGTTTATGGATGATATGGAGTTGCTATGCGGTGCCTCACTCCATACTTGCTCAGTAAAGAGTCCATTCGCTTGTTGTAGAAATAAGTGCCCTCATCACTGATCAAAGCTCTTGGAACTCCAAATCTTGAGAATATATTCTTCTTGAGGAAACTCATAACTACCTGAGCATCATCGGTTCTGGTGGTAGTTGCTTCAACCCATTTAGACACGTAATCGACTGCGACCAGAATATACTCATTAGAGTATGATAATGGGAAAGGACCCATGAAATCTATTCCCCAAACATCAAACAATTCAACTTCGAGTACTGAATTTAGAGGCATGTCATGCCTTTTTTAGATGTTGCCAGACCTTTGGCAGCGGTCACACGTCTTCACATAGTTGTAGGCGTCTTTGAAGACTGTTGGCCAGTAGAACCCTGATTGGAGAACTTTGGCAGCTGTCCGATCTCCACTGAAATGGCCACTATAGTTTGAAGCATGGCAATGCCACAATATATCCTTCACCTCTTCTTGTGGGACACATTTCCTCAAGAGCCCGTCAACACATTTTCGCAGCAAATAAGGCTCGTCCCAGACATAGAACTTAGCCTCATGAAGGAATCTCTTTAACTGTTGGGAGTTTAGATCCATAGGTAGGATCTTAGCAGCTTTAAAGTTAGCAAAATCAGCATGGCAAGCTGTGCACTGCAAAGAGCTGCTCGTCTGGGAATTCTTCATTAATAGGAAGAGGTGGAACTTGGTTCTTCTCTTGTTGCTCAATCCTAGATAGGTGATAAGCTACCACATTGTCCATGTCTTTCTTGTCCTTGATCTCAAGATCAAATTCTTGCAACAGCAAGATCCAACGGATGAGCCTAGGCTTGGAATCCTGTTTAGCAAAGAGATACCTAAGAGCTGCATGATCAGTATATACAATAACCTTGGCACCTACTAAATAAGAGCGGAATTTATCAAATGCAAAAACAATAGCTAATAACTCTTTTTCAGTAGTGGCATAGTTAAATTGAGCAGAATCTAGCACATGGCTTGCATAGTATATGGCATGCAATAACTTGTTTTTTCTCTGCCCCAAAACAGCATTTACAGCTATATCACTAACATCACGCATAAGTTCAAAAGGTAAATCCCAATCAGGTGGGATCACCACAGGGGCAGTAATCAACTTTTGCTTCAATGTATTAAAAGCTAACAAACATTCCTTATTGAAAGCAAAAGTTTCATCTTTAACAAGTAGGTTACACAGAGGTTTAGCAATTTTAGAAAAATCCTAGATGAATCTTCTATAAAAGCCAGCGTGTCCCAAAAAACTACGCACCCCTTTTACATTAGTAGGAGGGGGCAATTTTTCAATCACCTGTACTTTAGCCCTATCTACCTCTATCCCCTTGGCAGAAATTTTATGTCCTAAGACAATCCCCTCTCTGACCATAAAATGGCTCTTTTCCCAATTCAAAACCAAATTGGTTTCTTGGCATCTTTTTAACACTAAAGACAGATTATGCAAGCATATATCATAAGAAGAGCCAAAAACAGAAAAGTCATCCATAAAAATTTCTATAAATTTCTCATTTATGTCAGAGAATATGAAAAACATACACCTTTGAAAAGTGGCCGGGGCATTGCACAATTTGAATGGCATCCTCCGATATGCATACACTCCATATGGGCAAGTGAAAGAGGTCTTTTTCTGATCCTCCGGAGCTATGGCAATCTGGTTGTAACCTGAATACCCATCCAAAAAACAGTAATGCTCATGACCGGCTAGGCGCTCCAGGATTTGATCTATAAATAGGAGAGGGAAATGGTCATTCCTCGTGGCATCATTCAGTTTTTTGTAGTCGATGCATACGCGCTATCCCGTGACTGTTCTAGTGGGAATTAGTTCATTTTTTTCATTCATCACCACTGTTGTTCCTCATTTCTTGGGCACCACCTGAACTGGGCTCACCCATGAACTGTCTGAGATGGGGTAAATAACTCCAGCATCTAGGAGTTTTACCACTTCCTTTCGCACTACTTCCTTCAAGATTGGATTCAGTCTCTTTTAGGGTTGTACGACAGCTTTATGGTTCTCTTCCATAAGGATCTTGTGCATACAAAAGGATGGACTGATGCCTTTTAAATCAGCAATCGACCAGCCAATTGCGGTCTTATACTCCCTCAACACCCGTAACAATTTTTCCTCCTCAACCGTAGTTAATTCGAAATTGATGATAACAAGAGAGGAATTATTCTCACCAAGGAATGCATACTTCAAAGTCAGCGGCATTGGCTTAAGCTCAACTTTTGGAGATTGCTCTTGATTCACATCCCTTTTTAATTCTTCTAGCTTAGGTGGTGCGGATGTCAAATACGATGGTAGAGCATCCCATAATGCTACATGTTCTGCGCATGCTGAATTTCCTGCTAAATCAATCATGGTCACTGCATCCACCAAGACTCTTTCAAGAGGACAAGATGTCAGATTCTTCTTCAACGTGCTAGCAATGATAGAGTCCAGAATATCCAGGCGGAAACATTCTTCTTTCTCCATAGGGTGTTGCATCGCACTAAACACATTGAAGATCACCTTCTTATCTTGAACTTTCAGAGTCAGAGTCCCATCAGCTACATCTATCAATGCTCTCCCAATAGCTAGAAATGGCCGTCCCAAGATCAGTGGAATCTCTCCATCCTTCTCCATGTCTAGGACAACAAGATCCACCGGAAAGATGAACTTGTCAATCTTAACCAAGACATCCTCTACTAGACCGTAGGGATGTTTGATAGACCGGTCGGCAAGTTGAAGCGTAATCATTGTGAGTTTTGCTTGACCAATTCCCAATTTTTTGAAGATGGACAAAGGCATGAGACTCACACTCTCTTCCAGATCACATAATGCCTTCCCAAAAGTGATGTCTCTAATAGTGCACGGAATGGAGAAACTTCCAGGATCTTTGAGCTTTGGAGGCAATTTCCTCTGTAGAATAGCATTGCACTCCTCAGTCAACTTGACTGTGTCATCATCTCCGATTCTTCTTTTCTTGGTCAGAAGATCCTTCATAAATTTAACATAGGATGACATTTGTTCCAGCGCTTCAACAAAAGGTATGTTTATCTGCAACTTCTTGAAAACCTCTAAGAACTTGCTGAATTGCTTTTCATCCTGGTGTTTCTTGAGCTTTTGAGGAAAATACACCTTAACTGGAGGTATTGTAGCACAAGGTCTGGTCAATTTCTCCCATTCTTCTCTACTTTCTGCCTCTATGGGACGGCTAGATGTTGTGTTCCCATTTGTCCTAGTGACCTTATCATCTTCCTCTTCCGGTGTTTCTTGTCTTGGGATGGGCTCCAGCACTTTTCGCTCCTTGTAGTTATGGCCTTCACATGCTCCTTAGGATTTGGAATAGTATCACTGGGCAAGGACCCTTGAGGTCTGTCTGCCAATTGTCTCGTTATCTATCTCACTTGAATTTCCAACTTCCGAATTGATGCATCTTGATTTCTGAACCCGCTTTTGGTTTCCTCCATAAACGTTGCAGTTTTCTGAATGAAAGCCGAGGTTTGAGTGGTCAATTTCTCTAGTGCATTCTCCAAAGAATGACTCTTCTCATTGGTTTGAGATTGTGAAGCATGACCTTGAGTTTTCTGATGTGGGGACTGATATGAGTAGCTGGGTCTGTGGGAACCCCCTTGATTTCCTTGATTACCACATAAGAAATTTGGGTGATTCCGCCACCCCGGATTATATGTAGAAGCATAAGGATTATTCTGAAGTCTTGGAGGATTTCCCATATAGTTCACTTACTCTTGAGACACTGGAGGGCCAAACATGTTGCCCGGGCACTCTCTATTAACATGGTTCCCTGCACAAAAGTCACAAACTGGTGGAGAGAAGTTGACTGCATTCACGTTGACAGTCTGAAATTTCTTGGACAGCTCAGCCACCTGCTGTGTTAATAACTTGTTCTGGGCTAACAATGAATCTAGTGTCCTGACTTCCATTACGCCTCTCTTAACTATGGATCTCTCTCCTTGACTCTGGTAGTCATTACAAGCCATCTTCTCAAACAAGTCCCAGGCTTGCTCTGGAGTTTTATAATTCACAGCTCCTCCTGCTGCAGCATCCACATTTGCCTTTGTGTGAGGAAGCATAAGTTGTAAAAACTCTGGACTTGGATCCAAAATTCAAAAGAGTGATACGGGCATCTCCTCAGTATATCATTGTACCGCTCCCAAGCCTCACTCAACGATTCTCCATCTTGTGGGGGAAATGAAGTAATCTCTGTCCTCAACCTTGCTGATTTGGAAGGAGGGAAATACCGAGCGAGAAACTTATTCACCAAATCTGACCAAGTGATGATACTGCCCCTTGGTTGAGAATCCAACCAGCTTCTGGCCTTATCTCGCACAGAAAAAGGAAAGAGCCTGAGTCAAATTGCATCATCGCTGACCCCATTCAACTTCACCGTGTCACAAATCTGCAGAAAGTTTGTTATATGTCCATTTGGATCTTCTAGCACACTTCCACTGAACTGATTGTGCTGTACTAGTTGAAGCAGAGCTGGTTTGAGTTCAAAGTGATTGGCTTGAACAGGTGGTCCTGTTATACTCGCTCCACATCCTGTGGCTGTTGGGATGGAATACTCCATGAGCATTTGAGATGGAGGGTTTTGTGCAACTCCATTGGCATTATTGTGCACTGAAGGATTCTAGTTTTGTTCTGCCATAACTGTCAGTTGTACTTGTCTTGCTCCTCTAGCTTGCTTGCGAAGTCTTCGAGCTGTTCTCTCAATCTCAGGATCAAAAGCTAATAAGCTGGAATCGAGAGTACCTCGCATACACCAAGATTAAAGTAGGATAAGCAATTGAGAGAAACAAGTTAACAATAGATAAAATATTTGAACCAGATATACTAACAAGAATTTCAAAATCCAAATTAGGACCTAGTTGGTTACTATTAATATTGCTAATATACCGTTAATCCCCAGTAACGACGCCAAAAACTTGATGGGACTTTTTCCGGCAAGTATACCGGGTCACACAAGTAATATAATAGTGAGTAGAGTATCGTTCCCACGAGGATTAAAGCTAGTAACTACCAATTTCACCAATAAAGATTCTATTTGGAAAGATAAATGATTTGGATTGAAGGTAGCCCAAGAATGAGCAGCTGTCATTAACTAAGTAACAAACTAAGTAACAAAACTCGAGCAATATCGTAACAATCTTTAAGAAACAATCTAAATGTGAAATTGATAATAAGAATGAGAAAGGTTTGGGGTTGATTTCATTCACTTGCAAATTCGATTACCTCATAGACAAGGTAATCTCAGAAACAATATTGAACTACTTATTTCAGTTACAATTCTTTTGTTGTTGGTTTATTTCCTTAATGTGATTGAACCCAATTCCTTGGTGAAACAATCCTCCCTATACAAATTACTTGTCTAATTCCTTGACACAACTAATTAATCTAGGTGATTTAGTTCTAGGATATTAATCTAATACCACCTACACGAAGTTATCTATTCCTAGATTAACTCAATTTAGGACAGAATTTACAGAGCACATTCGAATCTTACTATTCCTAGTATTGAAACGAATCTTTTAACCATTCAAACGGTAGCTAAGCATTTAAAGGCATTAATAACAGTAAATTTTATTCAACAAAAGGAGTTGTACTAAAACAAGTTTATTCAATCTTGAAACCTCATTACAATTGAATTATATCAAACCCCTAACACTAAGAATTTAGCTACTCATACTTGAATTCAATAAAAGTAATTAGGTAAAGTTCAACATGAGATGAAAAGAAGAATAAGAAGAAGAAACTCTATGACGATCCAGTCGCAATTGCTCCCCTTCCTCCTCTAGTTCTTCTGCTCCTTTACTTCCCAAGTACGGCCTCTTCTGACACATGCATCAGATTTCTTTTTATACTTGTGCAGAATTAGGTCATTTGGTTAAAAATAACTCGAACACGGCTCTGACACGGCCGTGTTCCTTTTCTGGACATGGGCGTGTCACTTATGTTGCATTTCTGGTCATTGAACACGGGCTCATACACGGCTGTGTTCTTTTCTGGTCCTGGCCGTGTCGCTTAGACATGGCCCATGCTCTTCTCTGCTCTAGGCGTGTCCTTTCTTTGTAGCCTCTGCCTGTTCAACACAGCCTATCACACGGCCGTGTTCTTCTCTCGCCTTGACCGTGTTTGCCCTTAGACTTAGTCTTTGTTCTCTTGGACATTCTGCTTGATCAACACGGCCTTGTCTGTTCTTGTTTGAGGCCGCGTTTGCCTATAAGCTTGAGCAACAACCTTTGGATGTTAGACACGGGTACACACGGCCGTGTTCCTACCCGTGTCTACCTACAAACTTGGTGTAAGGCTACTTTCCTTGCCATTTTCTCCATGGATTATTTCCAGATTCTTCTTATTTCCTGATTGCCCATCTTTGTACCTGTCAAAGCCAATTTATGGATTAAACATCATGTTTAGAGAGGATTTGCTCACAATGCAGGTAAGAATTCAGTATCAAAGCATGAATTGTGCTCTATTCTTGGGTCCCAATGCCTTACTAAGGAAGGCTATCGGTCTACCTTGCTGAGAAAGGATAGCATCGATACCTGAATCACATGCATCTATCTCGACTGTGAAGGGCTCATCAAAGTTTGGCATGGCTAGTACAGGTGTGGTGGTGAGTGCGGTTTTCAAGTCCTCGAAGGCTTTGGTGGCCACATCCGTCCACTGAAATTTTCCCTTTTTAAGCAAGGCGGTTAAGGGTGCTGCAATGACGCCATACTTATGGACAAACTTACGGTAGTAACCTGTCAAGCCTAAGAACCCACGCAAGTGTGTGATGGTGGTGGGTTAAGGCCAAGCTCGGATGGCGGCAATCTTACTGCGATCAACCTTTACTCTGTCGGCAGAGACGATGTGCCTAAGGTACTCCATTTCGGTTTGGCCGAAGGTGCATTTGGATCGTTTGGCAAATAACTCATGCTTGGTGAGTGTCTGCAATGTGAGTGCTACATGTGCAAGATGATCCTCCCAAGAAGTGCTATACACCAACATATCATCAAAGAAAACAAGCACAAAGAAGCAAATACGTTATTCATGATACTCTGAAATGTAGCAGGAGCGTTACATAACCCGAAAGGCATGACAAGGTATTCGTAGTGGCCATTGTGAGTTCGAAAGGCCATCTTGTCTATGTCATTGGGATGAACCCGAATTTGGTGGTATCCGGCGCGTAAGTCTAGCTTGGAGAAGAATTTGGCCCCATAGAGCTCATCTAGCATATCTTCCATGGTAGGGATGGGGAAACGATCTTTAACGGTGACTTCATTTAGAGCCTTATAGTCGGTGCAAAATCGCCAAGTGCCGTCTTTTTTCTTGACCAACAGTACTGGTGATGAGTAGGGAATAGAGCTATGCTGAATCAGCCCTTGCTGTAACATGGCGGTGACCTGTGCTTCAATTTCATTCTTCTGGTGGTAAGAATACCGGTATGGTCGTATGTTCACTGTTGAGAGGTGGCTAGGGATTAGAATATGGTGGTCAAGATGGCGTCGCGGAGGAAGCTGTTGTGTTTCAGTGAAGATGGTGCTGTATTGCTGCACTAGAGATTCCAAGTCCTCGTGAAGTGAGGGAGCTGGTGTCTCTTGGGTTTGGCATAACCGTATGCTATAGAGCTCACATACTTGGTTAGTTGCCTTGACCAGTTGATTGAGAGAAAGCTCCTCATGTTGCTTACTGCCGGTACCCATGAGTTCAAACTTCCGCCCATTAACATGAAAACTCATGGTGAGTTTCCGCCAATCACATAGAGTGGGACCTAGTTGTGCTAGCCAATGAACTCCAAGGACCATGTCGATGCCTGCAATGGGTAAGATATACAGGGTAGTGACGAAATCGAACCCTTGCACCTGAACTGGCACCTTCTCGCATCTGCCTTGACTTTGGACCAACGACCCATCCGCGACAGAGACGGAGAATGATGTTGGGCTGGTGATAGGTAGCTGTGCCATGGCTGCCTTGTTAATACCAATGAATTTGTAGGTAGACCCACTATCGATCAGTATGGAAACCGGGTGTCCATAGATTGCCCCTTGAACTCGTAGTGTACGTGGGTTATGCCAACCTGTCAATGCATGCAACGAGATTTCTACGTCCATTTCGTCCTCAGATTCATCAATCATTTCCTTATGCATGTCTAGCATCACCAGTTGTGGTTTTTGGCACCGATGGCCCATGGTGAACTTTTCGTCGCAATTGAAGCACAGACCCCTTTCTCGGCGTTTTTGCATTCCCTCCCAAGAAAGCTTCCTCACCCCTTGAGGCATCGGTTTCCTTTCTAACCCAGAGTTGCGAGCTTCCCCTGTACGTCGGTTGAAAGGTTTCTTAGTGTAGGTGAGTTAGTCAGCCTTCATCCTTGCATAATCAATGGCTTCCCTTACTGTTTTAGGTCGCCACATGCGTACTTCTCCCACTAGCTCTTCTTGCAAGCCTCCTATGAATGCACCGATTAATGCCGTTGTGGCCAACCACTAACTCGGTTTGCAAGCTGCTCAAACTCCTTGAGGTACTCACGCAGTGATCCTGTTTGGGTGAGGAGAGTCAAAGCTTCGTCAAAATCTTCGAACTCGGTTGGCCCAAATCGTGTGAGGAGTTCTTTCTCAAAATGACTCCAAGTGAGTTCTTTCTTTTCCTCTGTATACGTGCATTGAAGCCACTGGTTGGCTTCTCCTTCCATGTGGAAGGCAGCTAGATGGACTTGTTGATCAAGTGGTGTGCCTTGATATTGGAAGAACTGCTGCACTTGGTGAAGCCATTCCGTAGGCTCAGTCCCTAGATATCTGGGAAAATCCATTTTAATGTAGCGTGGGAGGGCCATGGATGAACCAATGGGGTTCTTGTCTTTCAAGGGTGAGCCAATGGTATTTTCAGGTTTGGCTGCTGTGAGCTTAAGGTCAATAAGTTTTGATAGCTAGGTGACTAGCGAAACATTATTGGCTTGAAGCTTGCTGTCAATGGTGGTCTCTATCTGGTTGTGGAGTTGACCCACATCCCCTTCCAATTTTTCAAGTTGGTCTTTCTGCGTTGCCATGCTCTGATACCAATTGGTACGTACCAGAATAATGCTACTAAAAGGATGCTTTATTGATTGCTTTCATTAGTACATACGAGGTCCTTATATAGACCCACCTACTAGAGTTCTCTACTACAAGAGTCCTTCCTTTACCCAAAGTCCTACTAGCATCTTACTCTATCTTATCCTACTAGCATCTCACTTTATCTCAACCTTTAGAGAACTTATCTATAGATATTTAGAGTTAGGTTTCCTAACTCTAGAACTAACACGGTGCGTATCACCAATCAACTAAACAAATTGTCATCACTGTATCGTTTGTCATTATCTAGAAGCCGTATTGAGAATTTGCCACCAACCATCATTCTTCTTAGTCTGCTGAAACACCTCGAGTTAAAAGATGCAAGAGGCTCTGGCATTTGCCAGAGCTTCCACCATCCATACAATGGTTAGATGCAAGCAGCTGCTTATCCCTTATAATAATGTGAAATTTAGATTTAACTACCAAACACATTCAAGATTATTTGTTGATGAGCAAGAAAGAGTTACTCAAACCGTTCGAGGGTGGTTATTCAGAAGAAGTATTATTTTATGACTGCATAAAACTAAATCAGACTGCAGTAAATAGTCTTTTGCAGGGTGTATGGTGCAGGATTCAGAGAGCAGCTTTCATGTCATAAGTATTGGATGTTTCTCAACTTGGTAATATTTTGATTAGAATATGCTTACCTGGAAGCAAAATTCCAGACTGGTTTAGCCTTCAAGCAATAGAATCCTCTGTTTCCTGTCAACTTCCTGCACATTCAGCCGTTGATTTGAAGATTCTACGTTTTGCTTTTAGCCTTGTTGTTAATACATCTCCTTGGAACGATGGGAGTCATGGTAGTGCTTTTATTTTAAGTAGTGGATATAAGTGCTGTTTTGCAGCACTGAAACAACGATGGTTTGGGTATTCAACAGATATATCTGACTCAGCCTTCTAGTAGAGAGCATTTGTGCATATGGTACGATGATGTCTTCTGTCGGGATATAATGTATGGAATTGGAAATAGAAGCAATCTTGAGATCACGTTTGAATTTTACGTGAATATTAATGAGTTGAACCGAGTGAAAAAATGTGGGGTTTTGGTGCTGAACAAAAAGGGGCAAAGCCAGCGATCAAAGCTGTAAACGAAGCCAGTCGCGTTGTTAAATTTGATTCTTGTGAAGTAGGTACATGTAACATTAATGTTGATGATGGCCATCGTCTGGACAGAGTGAGCTGAAAAATTCTTAGGTTTGTCCTTGCTACACTCGGATGGTGCATTTGATAATGTGAAAGAAGCATATGCCCTCAAATAAAGACATTTCTAGTCACAGGTACTTAACTTCTCAATACTTTTCTCTTCCTCTTAGGTCAAAATTTTCATCCATAAAATTAATTTTAGTATTTACAGAAAATGAAGATTTTTAAAACGTCTTTTATAGGTGTCTAGTTTGAGTCTTTCAAATTCAAAGAATTAATGACGAACATACAAATCGACTGTCCCAATGACCGTTCATGGAGGTATATTAGGGATATTGACCTAACGAAATGGACGCAACAATGAGACACTCTGGGTAGACAGTATGGCTTAATGATTATCAATCTTGCTGAAAATGTGAACAACACATTGAAAGGGTTTGCAATATGCCTATCACTGCCCTTGTTAGAGTCACATATCACAAAATGAATCGTATTTTCATATAGAGATGAGAAACGACTTGACAAGGTTAGCAAGTGGGCAAATGTGGATAGATGATGTGAATAAGAAGATGCGTGAAAACACTTGTTATTCTTCTTCACAACGGCCAATACTATTTGAAAAGGATACTGGATTTTTTGAAGTAGATGAGGTATTCGACTCTCCTGGAAGGGCGAGTGGGCGAATTTTTCATCTGAACCTAAATGAGAGAAGCTGCAGATGTGGTAGGTTTCAAGCACTCCATATTTTGTGTTCGCACTTGATTGTCACTTGTGCCTCTATTAGTGTAGATGCATGGAGTTATGTGGATTTAGTATATTCTACTCGGTACTTAGTTCATGCTTATGGTGGGCAATTTAGCCCAATTGGTGGAGGAGAGTGTTGGCCAATTGTAGAAAGACTAACGGTCATCTATAACCCTGCAAAGCTCTGAGAAACAGGAGAGCCCAAATCAAGTCGCATACGCAACGAGATGAATTGGCACGAAGGTTCAAGGAGCACACTAAGATGCGGACTGTGTTGCATTGAAGGGCACAATAGGCGGAGCTGTCCGAACAGAAGACAAGATCAACCATGACCAAGACTTCCCATTGCTTTTTATTTATGTTGTCAAATTTCTTGTGTCACTATTGTATTTGTGGGCTAATTGAAAGTAAAATATTCATGTATGATTTGTTCCTCTTTTTATATCGTTGCATCATTTTATCTTTCTTTGTTTCTCGTTCTTTATCTAACATTCATATGAATGTTTATGACTAAGTGTTGTTATGAAAACGACGGTTAACAAGTTATCAAATTGGTATTACAATATACACCCGGAGACATTTTTTGAATGTGTAAGCATCATTGGATGTTAGATAGTGAATTTTGGTATCCGTTAAACCCAATGTTGCATGATTTTTCCTAAGTACATAGTGTAATGTTAATGGAATGGGAATCTAGAAATTTGCGCGAGTTGGCAATGATCTAAAACATGTGCGCTCCACGATGTTTGGCAATACACATGCCAAGGCAAAATATAACAGAGCTGCAATCAACTTTATATCGCATAAGAGAAGAAAATAATCATATACAAATCAAAATGACGTGAATGGATGTTGAATGGAGTGCAACAGAAGCAATAGCGGATAGAGATATAGCACGTGCTATCATGTAGAGTCATGTGAGCAGAGAACTTAAGTCATTTGTCCAACACTAAGGAGATTTTGTGCTAGGTTAGGAACTAACAGCACATAATGAATATATCACATATATTTTGTTTTCTTCACAACAACTGTTCTTTTGCCTTTCACCTCAAGAAATTCATCATTCCCCAATCTGATTTTTTATTGGAAATTTGTATCCATCTTGGAGAAGATGTCAGTGTCATGTGATTGCTACAACCATTATCCGGGAACCATGTGACATGTGTCTTCTCAGACAAGCCTTGACCGGTGAATAACAAATTCTTATTCTTCTCACTTTCTTCTACATAGTTGGCATGATGAGTGTCTTTGACATAATAATCTTTCTCCACGTGCCTAAATTTCTTGCATTTGTTGCATTGTGGCTTGCCTCAGAACCAACAATATTTTTCTTGATGACTCATCCTCTCGCAGATTCCACATGGAGGATACATATATTTTTCTATTTTAAACTTTTTTAACATTTTCTCTTCCACGTATATTTTGATTATTTTTGGAGTTCTGAAACCTCATATTCATTTTAGTTTTGAAGGTATTTTCTACAAACTCATATTTATTTTAGTTTTGATGGCATTTTCTACAAATACTTCATTATGCCTATTCAGCTTTGTTTCATGGGCTCCAAGGAGTCCCACTAGTTTAGTCACTGATAGAGACGATGAATCTAGTGTCGTTTCTATAGCAGCAACTATGATGTCATATTTTTCTATGAGAGTAATAAGAATTTTATCTACAACTCTCTTTTCAGTTTTATCTTCCCCATATAATTTCATTCTATTGACAATTTCTTCAATTCTCCTATAATAATCTTCTATAGTCTAAGATTCCTTTATTTTTAATATTTCAAATTCCCTTTTAAGATATCGAAGTTCAATTGCTCGTACATTTTTACTTCCACGATACTCCTCTTCCAATATATCACATGCCTTCTTTGCAGAGTCGGCATATGTGATCCTTGTAAAAATAGTGTTGCCCACTGCTTACTGGATAACAAACAAAGCTTGCGCATCCTCCTGTTGATTCTCTTCTAATTTTTTTTCTCCACCTTAGACAGAGTGCAAATATCTTCTAAGGTTTTAAATTCATTTTGAACAATATCTCATAATTTTTGTAATATCAAATATATTTTTAATTTTAGCTTCCAAAAATCATAGTTTTTACTAGTAAAAATTGATAGAGGGATATAAGAGAAATTGACAGTAGCTGCAACCATGAGATAGAGAAGAATCTTTAAATAAAAGATAAATAGAATGTGAGTTAGAGAAATAAATTTTAGTAAATAAGTCTCACGTCCAAATAAAAAAAAAGTAACTCTGATACTACTGTTAATTTTTTATAGAATGAGATAATAGTTGTTTGTATGTGAAAAAATAAATTATGGGTGCAAAAAAAAGAGTGAAAGGCCGTGGAAGAGAAAGGTTATAGTGACTTGATCAAGAGAAATGAAATAAATGAATAGTAATTGAAAGTAAAAATTTAGTAATAGGTGAAAGAGGTACTAATGGTAGTAGTTAGAGGACAAAGGTTGCTAAGGACTTTTCTTACACTTCCATTACAAACACATAACATTCATTTTTATAGATAAATTAACCGACCTTGTAAGTACGTTTTTTTAGTTTTTAAGCTTTTCTAGTTAGTAGGTTAGCTGGTACTTGCCTCTAGAATTTTCTTTTACATTATCTAATGCGGATCGGTTAATAACTTCTAGTTTTTTTTAGTTTTCTTTAGTTAAAATATTTATTTTTTAGTACTTTCTTCAATGCAAGAAAATATTTTTTCCATTTTTTTTGGGTCACGTGGAGCTTTGTTGGAAGGATCGAGAAAGTGAGCTAATCACTTACAGTATGCCTTCTTTGAAATTTGATGTCTACATCAGCTTTACACAGCAAGCTAATCAAGCCTGCCGCAATTTTGCAAGCCATCTCTTGGCGGATTCAAGTCAAAAGAATATTGTGGTCGGGAGGAATGAAGAGCAAGTAGCGGGAACAATTGAAGATTTGTTTATTTTCCTAGTCATTTTTTTTCTGAAACTTATGCTTTTTCAGAACGGTTTTTGGATGAACTAGTTAAAATAATGGAATGCGAGAAAAGACATGAACAGATCGTAGTACCCGTGTTCTACAAGATAGATCCATCGGAGGTACAAAATCAAACAGGGAGATTCGCGGATGCATTTGCATTTACTAGATGATGGGGACTTTTTTTGGCAAGTATACCGGATCACATAAGTAATATAATAATAAGTAAAGTATCGTTCTCACGAGGATTAAGATTAGCAACTACCAATTTCACCAATACCAGTTCTATTTGGAAGAGATAACACTTTGGATTGAAAGCAGCCCAAAAATAATTGCTGCAATTAACTAAGTAACAAAACTCAAACGATTACGTAAACAACTTTAAATAGCAATTTAAATGTGAGGTTGATGATAAGAATGAGAAACGTTAGGGGTTGATTTCATTAACTTGCAAATTCGGTTACTTCATAGACAAAGTAACATCAGGATCAGTACTGAACTACTTATTCCAATTACAATTCCTTTGTTGTTGGTTTCTTCCCCTAATGTGATTGAATCCAATCTCTTGGTGAAACAATCCTCCCTATCCCAATTAACTGTCCAATTCCTTGACACAATTAACTAGTCTAGGTGATTAAGCTCTAGAAAATTAATTTAAGACCACCTAAACTAAGTTATCTATTCCTAAACTAACTCAATTTAGGACAAAATTCACAGAGCACATTCGGATCTTACTATTCCTAGCATCGAAACGAATTTTTAACTATTCAAATGAAGGCCAGTCATTTAAATGCATTAATAACAGTAAATTCCATTCAACAAGAAGAGTTGTACTAAAACAAGTTCATTCAATCTTGAAACCTCATTACAACCGAATTACATCAAACCCTTAACACTAAGAATTTAGCTACTCATAATTGAATTCAATAAAAGCAAATAGATGAACTTAAACATAAGATGAGAAGAAGAAGAAACTAGATGAAGATCGAGTCCCAATTGCTCCTCTTTGTGCTCTAGCTCGTCCCTTCTTTTCTTCCCAAGTACGGCCTCTACAATCTCATGCATCAGATTCCCTTTTATACTTGTGCAGAATTAGGTCTTCTAATCAGAAATAGCTCGAATACGGCTCTGACACGGCCGTGTTCTTCTCTTGTCTTGGGCGTGTCACTTAAGGTGCTTTCCTGGTCATTGAACACGGGGCTAGACACTGCCGTGTTCTTCTCTTGTCTCAGCCCGTGTTCCTCAGACATGGTCCATGTTCTCTATTTGCTCTGGGCGTGTTCTCTATTTGGACACTCTGCCTGACAGACACGGCCGTGCCGTGTCCTCATGAAAACTTTGTATGACACTGGTTTCCTTGCCATTTGCTTCATGGATTGCTTCCAAATTCTTCCTTTTTCCTAATTACACATCTTGCTACCTGTCAACACCAATTTATGGATTAAACACCATGTTTAACGAGGATTTGCTCACAATGCAGGTAAGAATTCAGTATTAAAGCATGGTTTTTATAGTCTTAAAAGACAAGTATCATTAGACACATTCAGAATTTTAACATTATCAAGGTGAAGAAATGGAGATATGCCTTGTGGAGGCCAAGCAATTTACCTGGATGGGATTCCGAGTGGTTTAGTTAAAGCCCTCAAGCTTCTTCCTTTCTGAATTCATCGTAATTCAGGTTCTTCCTTTCTCGTGTGTAAGCAAGAACCAATATATCAATTTAACTCAAAGAAAGTTGACGTATGAGAAACCCACAGATATATATATAATTTGAGGCAAAAATGGAAAATATATGGACCCAACCATTTTCATAATAAACTTCTTTCGGAGCTATCACATAGAAAATTCGGAGGTATTCCCCCAGCTGGTGTGTAGATCATACTTTTATGTCAAAAAGGATCCAGAGCAAAAGGGCGCTCGTAGTTCTTGATGATTTGGACGATACAGAACAGAGAGTATAATCTGGCTGTAGAGAGGGATCAATTTGGCCCAGGAAGCAGAATCATTGTGACACCTCAAGACAAGGGAATTCTTAGTGAAGCTGATGAAATTTATGTGGCTAAGGAAATGGAGTTTCTTATTTCTTTTCAGCTTTTCAGTATGAATGCCTTTAAACAAATCCACCCTCCAGCTGATTTTATCAAGCTAGGGCTGTCAGTTCACACCAAAGGCATTCCATTAGCTTTAAAAGTTTTGGGTTCCTTCTTATATGGTACAGGTCCAGAAGAATGGGAAAGTGAGTTACATAGTTTGGTGAGACTTGATAATCTAAATATTCATAATGTGTTAAGATTGAGTTATGATAAATTAGATGACATGAAGAAGAAAATATTTCTAGACATTGCATGCTTTTATAAAGGTGGGAATATAAACCGTGTGAAAATTCTACTAGATGGTTGTAATTTATTTGTAGACAAAGGATTAACCACTATTTCTTAGTAGTCTCTTTTAACAATATCTAGCGACAAGAAGGTCCTAATGCATGACTTGAAATAACAAATGAGTCAGTCAATCGTTCTTGAAGAATCTGAGGATATCTATCATATAAATCATTCTGCAAGACATGGTAAATTATGGGATTTAAGGATATCTACCATATATTGAACTCGAAGTCATATAAGGTAAAGGATCTTCATATATATATATATATATATATATATATATATATATATATATATATATATATNGATTTAAGTGCTACTCGCTACAAGCTGTTTGGTACCTTTTTTATTCCTTTCATCCTATTTCTTTATATTTTTTAACAGTTAGCAAATAAAATTGCCCTTTGTATTTTTATATATAATGTGTATTTAGTACGATATCATTACATACTAAAATATGTGCTTGCAAGGGTACTTGTTCTATTTAAGGCATCTAAATGGATAAGTCCAAAATTGAAGATGTATACATACTCCCTGAATTTTTTTACGAGATGGATGCCTTAGGACTTCTTAAATTTTATGATTCACTTGAGCATGACAAATGCAAATTGCACCTTTCTAATGGTCATGAATATCTGCCTAATCAACTAAAGCTTTTCCATTAGGAAAAATATCCTCTGAAATCCTTGTCATTTATATACTCTCGAAAGAATCTTATTGATCTTAACATTTTTCAGAGTTACATTGAAAAGCTTTGGGATGTCAAGATATGTTTGAGCAACTTATTTTTGCTTGCATAGTCAAATATAGAGCGAATTTAAAAAGTTTTCAAATATTTATTATTTTTTTTACTTTGGTTGTAGATTTTTCGGAATTTAAGAATTGTTAATCTTAAATTCAATCAACAAGCCACTCATCCGCGCACTCTACGCTGCTTCTTCTCTCCTTTGTTCGTTCCTATAAAAGTCTTCCATTTCGCGGTTCACACGGTTAAGAAAAGTGTTCCACAAAATTTAATTATATATGTCCATTTGTCATTTGTGGTCCACACAGTTGTGACATCGGAAGAAGTTAAGTTCAATAAAGTTGTCTGGAAATGGCTGGGATTTCAGAGGATATTGCTCTTATTAAAGAAGAGATGATGGTGAGAAATTGTTGTTTGAGGTAGCAAAATAAACATCTTCTGATATTCTTCAGATGCAGATGGTGAGAAATTGTTGTTTGAGGTAGCAAAATAAACATCTTCTGATATTCTTCAGATGCAGATGGTGAAATTTCAAGATCTTCTGTGAGGTGTTTTATCCCTGAATTTTAATATTGTATTTTGTGTTAAATCTCGTTCAAATTCCTCGTAGTCTTGATTTTTCTCTGCTGTGTTATAAGATTTGAACTGCTACTAAAGGATCCGATTTTGACTCAGCTTACAAATAGCCAGTGAGCTTGTTACTCAGATAATCTATTTGGGTAACTTTTTGATTAAATTGTTATTTGTATTCCTAGAAGATATAGATTTTTATAAAATAATCCTTAAAAGATAATTAATTACAAAATAATTCTTCAATTATGAAGATTCCATCGACGAAAATACTACCTTCCAATCTTCTCTCTAACCTTGTATTTGGTATTGGAAAATTTGTGTTGAAAGTTGATCTTGTTTGTTGTTTCAGGATTCAGTACTATCCAGATCCAGTCCCAGATTTGTGTGCTTGTTCTTGTTTAATGGCTCCTCCTTCTTCTGATTCATCATCTTCTGGTACCTTTCCAAGAAAGCCTGAAGTCTTTATCAGCTTTGGAGGTAAGGACACTCGAAGCGGTATTACAAGTCATATCTATGCGGCTTTGCTTCGGAAGAAAATTGATGCCTATATAGATGATCAATTGGAAAAAGGATGTGAATTATCTTCACAACTTCTTAGTGCAATTGAAAAGTCAAAGCTTTCAATAATCATTTTCTCTGAAAATTATGCTTATTCAAAATGGTGTTTGGATGAACTTGTCAAAATAATGGATTGCGAAAAAAGATACGGGCAGATTGTAGTACCTGTTTTCTACAACATAGATCCATCAGATATTCGATACCCAAAAAGGAGATATGGAGATGCATTTGTTAACGATCACAATTTAAGGTACGACCAGAGCCAGGTGTGCAAATGGAAAGATGCTTTGTCGCAGGCAGCAAATCTATCCGGATGGCCATGGCCTTCCCCCGATATGAGGTAAAGATTCCTTTTTGAATCATCAAATATTATATTCCATAGCCCCAATTGTCATTCCAACTGAGGTTATATTGTCTCAATTTGTTTATTTATTTATGCTGAAATTTACCCATTTTATTTTTCTCTTTAAATTGACGCATATATGCTTTAAATCAGAATATTGAGAATCTGGCCAGAGGCAAATCATTTATATATAAAATTGTAATTACAATCTATGTCTATATTTTTAAAAAATTATTTCAAAATATATTATCAATCATCTAGCAACTGATTTATCTCAACTTTTCAAATATAAATTGCATGAGTATGCTTTCGAAAGTTATTAATAAATTATTGGTATCATGTATTTTGATCACATGTATAAAGATCTATTAGTAAGACTATGAGTATTTAAATTAAGATAAATAAGACTATTAAGTTTTGCATGTGTAATTAACACCATTTGTACAATGTTAACACCATTCTTAGACCATTATATTCTCTCTTTATAGTACTTGGGCACGCACGAGGTTTTAGATATGAGAATTCTTGTTTGCACACTTGGCTAAAGACGTGTAAAAAATTTAAAAACTGTATAGAAAATATTTAGGTTGATCTGATAAGAGTTTAAAATAATGTTTAAGTGGGTAGAGTTAAATTGAAAAGAGGTCATATGTATTAAATATAGAGAAGAGGTATATTTACAAATGTATAAATAACATTTCTCTTTATCAATCATTCTTGCATTTCTCAACTATATCCTTGTTTATGTTGTGGAACATACGATGCAATTGCCATAAAGTTCTCTTTTGTTGGGGAAAGAGTGAACTGTATTTGAAATTATATGAAGAGTAAATAATGCCCATCCCTTAAGGATTTTCAAAATGATAGTTCACCCATTAGACTCTTAAGACTAATAGAATCTTAATTAGGAGATGCATATACGGAATATTTCATTTGACCTTAATTAGGTTAACCTTGGATTGATGGGTAGAAATGTTTTTTTTTTTTTTCCTAATTTTTGTTCACCAAGAATTAGGCTATACTATGTTACATGTGTCAAAAGTTATACTATGTTATAGTTAAGTGATACATCTAACACGTCATTCCAATTGAGTACCAGATGGTTATATATGGAGTTTTCATTCTTATTTTGTATGCTTGCTAAAACATGGGTTTATTATCTGTTTGTTTTATGTAGAAGTTCGATTAAATATATGTGGTTGTCGAAGTTTATGCTAATGGAATATAAACTATGTGAGTCATTGAGTCCCTTGTGACAGTTAGACATTTTATTCAACGAAATAGTTATTTCTCACATAGTTAATATGTTGACCATTCACCTACAAAGCTATGATGGATGAAAGAGAAAATTTGCTTCTAAGCTTATTTTGTGGGGAAAAAATTTATGGTATTGGCTTTAACTTCCTTTCAGTTTTAAATACAGGGGGGAGTCTGCATTTGTTGATGCAATTGTAAGAGATGTGATACAAAAACTGAGTGATAAGTCGTCATATGAGTACTCAAAACGCCTTGTTGGAATTAATGAACACATTGCAAATGTGGAATCATTATTATGCGGTGAGCCAGAAGAAGTCCGTGCTATTGGAATTTGGGGCAAGGGTGGTAGTGGTAAAACAACCATAGCTGAAGCTGTATTTCATAAGCTCTCCTTGCAATATGAAGGTTCCTGCTTTCTTGCTAATGTAAGGGAAAAAATCAAAAGAAAGGGAACCATACATTTGCTAAATAAGCTTTTTTCTGAACTATTGGATGGAGAGAAGCCGAGAATTGGAACCTCCTGCGTAGAATCTTTTAGTTTGAATAGGGTCCGAAGAAAAAAGGTCCTCATTGTTCTTGATGATATAAGTGATTCGCTACTGTCGGACCAAATGGTAGAGGAGGAATTGTTTGGTCAAGGAAGCAGAATCATTTTGACAAGCCGAGATAAGCATGTACTGAACAAAGTTGATGTTTATGAGGTTCCAGATATGGAGTTTCATCAAGCTCTTCAGCTTTTCAGTATGTTTGCTTTTGGTCAAAATGATCCCCCAAAAGACTATAGGGAGCTATCAGAAGGAGCCGTCAGTTATGCCGCTGGCAATCCATTAGCTTTAAGGGTGTTAGGTTCCTTTCTTTGTAACAGAAGTAGAAGAGAATGGGAAAGTGCATTAGAGAAACATAGTAAGATTTCCAATCCTACTATTCAGGGGGTGCTCAGAATAAGCTATGAAGCATTAGATGATGAAGAGAAGAAGATATTTCGATATGCATGTTTTTTAAACGGAGCAGAGAAAGAATTTATGATAAGCTTACTGAATTACTCTGGCATTTCGGCTGATATAGGCTTAAAGACTCTTCAAGATAAGTCTTTCATAACAATTACAAGCGACAATAGGGTGTCTGTGCCTAACTTGATACAAGGTATGTGTCGGCAAGTTGTTCGTGAAGAGTCTAACAAACCTGAAAAGCACAGTTGGTTATGGAATGCCGAGGATATCTCTGATGTATTGGAAAAAGAAAAGGTATGGGTCTTTATTAATATATCATATATTTTCTTTCCTCCCATCTCTAGTTCGTTATATATGTACACTATACTTCGTATGATATCGTTACATGCTAAAATGCTGATTCTTTGTTTGTTAGGGTACTGAAGCAATTGAAGGCATTGTATTAAATATTTCAGAATTGAAAAAAAAACTACACTTGAAACCCGATTCTTTCGCCAATATGATTAACTTAAAAATTCTCAATATCTATGGATTGGTGTCTAAGGCATCTAATGTGGACATTCCTGAGGACCTCAACGCTCTACCTGATGGTCTGAGATTTTTGGATTGGACTTATGTCCGTCTAAAGACCTTGCCATCAGACTTTCGTCCAGAGTATCTTATTGGACTTGTCTTGACAAACAGCTGTCTTGAGAAACTATGGGGTGGAGACAAGGTACATTTAAGCATCTTTCTGTTACACACAGGCAAGGTAAGAAATTGACAAATTTGAAACTAACCTTTGTCCATTTTCCTTTGGTTGCAGAATCTTCCGTTTTTAAAAAGCATTGACATAAGTTTCAGTCATTACCTAACTGAGCTCCCAGATTTATCGAATGCCTCCAAACTTGAAAGGGTATATCTTAGACAGTGCGTAAGCTTGCATCTTGTATCCGCTTCTACTTTTAATCTCAACAGGATCACTGAACTTGACATGGCTGGTTGCAAAAATGTCACTAGCTTTCAGAGTGACACTCATTCAAAATCTCTTGAATGGCTGAATCTTAGTGGCTGCTCAAGTCTTACAGAGTTCTCTGTCTCTTCAGAAAATATGAAATACTTAAATTTGGGAGGAACTCCAATCCAACAACTGCCTCCATCAATTGGGAGAAACAGAAAGCTAAAGGATTTGATTCTTAAATCCTGCCGAAATCTTCAAAGTCTTCCAAGCAGTCTTTCTCAATTGGGCTGTCTTAAATTGCTTGATCTTTCTGATTGTCCAAAACTGGAGAAGTTATTTCCTACATTTGATGGCTTACAGTCTTTGGAAACACTATATCTGGACAATTCTTTGGGATTGTCAAAAGTTCCCAATCTCATCAGCCGTTCATCATCACTCAAATGTTTGTCACTATCAGGTAGCAACATCGAATATTTGCCAGCAAGCGTCAAGGACATTCCTCAGCTGAAAGAACTTGTGCTGAGAGATTGCAAGAATATTTCATGTTTACCACAACTTCCATCATCCATACAACAGTTAAATGCAAGCAACTGCATATCCCTGACGACTGTGTTAACTTCAAGTGCTGAGCTGAGTCTAGGTTCTTTGTTGGAGAAGAGTAGAGGATTATATAGGCGGGGTTATTCAGAACTCTTCATATTTTACAATTGCAAAAAGTTAAATGAGAGTGCATTGAGCAAGATTTTGGGGGATGCTTATTCTAGAATTCAGAGAGCAGTATATCAGTCATCAAGACTAGAAGAGTCTGAACAACATCAAGTTTTGGTTACCATTTGTTTACCAGGAAGCCAAGTTCCAGATTGGTTTATCCATCGAGCAGTAAAATCCTCTATAACGATCAAACTTGAGAAACTTCCAATCCGTGACTTGAAGTTGTTGCGTTTTGCGTTTGGCCTTGTTTTTGATGCTTCTTCCTCCTGCATAGATGAAGGTCATTTTCTTTATCTGAGTATTAGATATAAAATCCGTTTTGAAGCAAAATGTGGTGGGAAAATCATAAGGGTAGAGTATCCATCAGAAGTATCTCCGATTCTTTTAATTGCTAGTTCAGACCATGTGTACGTATGGTATGACAACGACTTTTGTCGGGTATTACTGAAAAGCATATGCGGAAAGTACGATGAATTTGACTACATTGAATGTCCCAAGATCACTTTTGAGTTCAGTGCCCAGATTAATGGAGTGAACCGTGTGAAAAGGTGTGGGGTTTTGGTGCTGCCAGATTCTTTGCATGGACAATGCCATTGATCTATGTTGTAAACCAAGCCAAACCACATTGCTGAATGTGATTCTGTGGTGTGAAAAGCTTATTTCCATGGCCACAAGCTGTCTTATGGTGAAGGATTGACAATTGCCACCCTGTGGAATTTGGCAAGGTGAGAAGTTGAGTATGCTGTTTCTTCTCAAGGTAACCCTAACCAACGCATTAGAGGAAACCATCTCCTCAAATTATAGGTAACTCAACCTTTGTAATTTCCTTTCTTCCTATTTGATTAATGAAATAAATTTCTTCATCAAAAGGAACAAAACTTCCTGTCTCGTATAGATCCTTATTCTCTGGCCTCTCTTTCTCTAGCTTTATTTTCATGTCTGTTTGTTTGCTTGCTCAGAAGGGTTACTGCCCTTCAATATCTATAGACTTGGACAGTATAAAGCAGGCCTAACATGACACTAAACTGATTAAGCATGGAATCCCTTCTCTCTCTTTACACTCTGGGTTGAACTCGTTCTTCATTTACATTTCTTTCTCTCTCTGATTCTGTTAATTCTTTTGTTAGTGTTTTTATCAGGCTAAAATACATTTTAGATTCATGAAGTTTATACTTTTTTCATTTATATTTGTCATTTTAATTGCTTTCTTCAATTGAATCTCAAGAAATTTCAAATTTTCAATTGAGTCTAAAATTTAACTGCACTATTATCGTGCAAAGGGAAAATGTTGACATTGATTATAAAATCTAATTAATTTAATTTTTATTATGACATGGCAACACTGATATTAGACCACATGGCACTTTTAATGATGTGGCAGTCCACATCAACATTTTAGGACTTGCAAGTTTGGTGCATGTTATGAACACTAGTAAAACAACCCCAGTTCACCTAATTAATCATCTTTTAGCCAGTACTGGATATTCCTCTTCTTAATTACTGTGAGGTTTTATTCAAGATCTAAGCCACCAATTGAGAAAGAACACTGAAATTGTAATTCAAGCACTAACCTCGAAGTTGAAGTGGTTATAACTCATATTTTTATGCTGACCCTGGTTAATTCAAGGGTTAAATAGAATATTCCATTAGCAATTTTAGTTAGGGGATAGTCAACTCAACCAAATAAGATTTACTAGCCACCACAAATTTGTTAAAGTATTCATGAATGGTTCCAAAAGTGTAGTTAAAAGTACTAAAAAATAAAAATAAAAGTTAAACTTCTAACTTCAAATTAATTTGTAGAAGATTATTTCGATAAATTGTTTTTTGAAATTTTGTTCAAGTTAAAGAATTCTTTAATTTTTATTAAGATCTTATTTTAAGAAATTAATAACATAATCATTGATTAAATCAAATGCAACCAAGGGATCATTGACCTAATCATAGGTAGAACAAATTTCAAAAATCATTGGAATTGGTTCAACTGATAATGATCAAAGTGTTTCACTTGTAAGATCTAGATTTGATTTATGCTATTAGTAGTTCTTCCTTGATAAAGGATTTATAAGTGCCACTGTAAGCTCCATTGAAATATGTGGCATACCTTAATCTTAGAATGTAGTAGCCTTCCGTTATCCTAAACTTTTGCTCAACGAAAAAAAAAACCAATTTCAAAAAAACAATAGAAAATAGGGATAAATAAATAATTGTTAGATGTCACTTCAAAAATAAAATTTGGTATTCCAGGTTGATTACAACATGATTTTTTTTATAAAAAAAAACTATAAATACTGATGAGTGTAGAACAAAGGATCGTGAGCTTGGACCTGATTTTTCTGATTTTCCTTCATCCTTTCATTGTAAAGCAGTTGAAATCTTATAACAACTAAAAAAGTGAACAACAGATTATAAATGAGAGGTCCCAGTTGCATTGAGCGGGTAGAATAGCAAACTGTAATTTACAATAACACGCGGTAAGCGTTAAAAGGAGGGATGCCAATGTAAATGGAATTAGATGCAATGAGAGGAGATGACAGATAAAGATTGAGTGAAGATACAGAAAGAAAGCTGGTTTTATCTAAGTGGGTAATAAAAAATTACTTAAATACAGTTTTATTCTTTATAATTTAGTAAAAATATCAATTTAGCACTCTCTAATTAAAATGATAAATCTCATTCTTATATTTTGAGTCAATTTGGTCTCACCATTTATTGGCTATCCAAATGTGAATGAACTTAATTTGTCATAAAGTCGGATTGAAAAGCTTTGGAATGATGTTGTGGTATATATGTTTAAGAATCTTTACTTCCTCTCTAGAAACAATTTGAATTGCCAAACACAAGACTAACCAGTTTTCCAAATTTTCTTTGGTTGCAGAATCTTGAGCATTTAAGAAGCATTAACCTTAGTTTTTTTTGAGTATCTGATTGAGCTCTTAGATTTATCCAAGACTTTAAGCCTTAAAAGTATTAATATTGAAGGCTGTACGAATTTGCGTCATCTCTCACCATATATTTTCAACTTCAACAATCTCACTATAATTAATGTATGAGGTTGCCAAGGGCTTACAAGTTTTAAAAGTGACTTCATTTAAAATCTCTTGAAAGGATAAACCTTTGTGGCTATAGGAGTCTTAAAGAGTTCTCAGTAACTTTTTTATATTAAATTCTTAGATTTATTAAGAGTACATAGTAATAAAAGAATTGCTCTTAGAAATTAGGGAGCTGTCACAACGTACTTAAAGAGTAGCCACAACACAAATGATAAATTAAGAAAAATATTAATTTTCAAATAAAACTTGAAGTTATCACCATTGTATAAAAAAATAGGAGAACAATTGAAAAACCTCATTTAAATTTAAAAAAATGGTATGTGAACCAGAAATAGTTCGGAAGTCTGTTTGTATATGGAGAAAATGTTAGATGTCCCTCAACACCCATTCAAAAAATAGTTACCAGAAATTAATTAGACAAACTTGTTATGACCAACAATGTATTTATATTATCCCTAAAAATATTTACAAACAGTATTAATTGAATAAAGATACTACAAGATAGAAAATATCCCACATTTGAGTTTAGTGCCTCTCGTATCAAGAGTAGGGAATTTGGTGAGCAATGGGCAGTATAGGCCATTTTTATAATATCTAAGAATATAAATTTTTTTTTTAGAAAGTAAGAAAGAAAATGAAAGGAAAAATTTATTTAAATCTTGACTTGACTTGACTTGACTTGTCTCTTCTATAAGCTCCTACATATTCTTATTAGGGATCAAAGCCTACATAATTTATTTTTAAAGAAACAAGAATCAAAATTACCAAAAACAAAGAAAACATTTTTTTAAAAAATAAATTACTTTTCCAAAATTCCTTTCTTTATCTCTTTTGTTATTTTAAAATTAAACAAAACTTTCGAAAATAATCATTCTAGCTTTCTGTTACTATCAAATAAGAATCCAAACATGCATATAAATAATAAAGTATCAAAATATTTTGAAAATGACATAAAATAATTAAAATGAAAATTTTCATGAGCTCATCCAAACACCATTTTGAAGAAGCATAATCTTCCGAGAAAATTATTATTGAAAGCTCTGATCTTTCAATTGCGCTAAGAAGTGCTGCAGATATTTCGTCCCCTGTCTTCAATTGATCATCTATATAGGCATCGATGTTCTTCCGGCTCAAAGCCTCATAGAGAAAGCTTGTGAAACGGGTTCGAGTGTCATTGCCTCTAAAGCTGATAAACACTTCAGGGTTTCTTGGAAAGGTAGCAGAAGATGATGGATCAGAAGAAGGAGCACCCATTACGCAAATCTGTAGCTTTTAACATAAAATATTCGTGAACCAGAGAAAAATCAAATCTTTTACATGATTCAGGAACAATTTGAAGTTTAAAACAGTGGAAGCAAATAAATTTAACAAAAATGTTAAAGCAAAGAGAATGAACTGACTAACAAGTTCGCGGGAAGAAATGAATTAAACCTCAAACTTCAAATTAATTTGTAGAAGATTATTTCGATCAACTTTTTTTTGAAATTTCGTTCAAGTTAAAAAATTCTTTAATTTTTATGAAGATCTTATTTTAAGAAATGAATAACATAATCATTGATTAAATCAGATGCAACCAAAGGATTCATTAATTGACTTAATCGTAGGTAGAACAAAGGATCGTGAGCTTGGACCTGATTTTTCTGATTTTCCTTCTTCCTTTCATGGTAAAGCAGTTGAAATCTTATAACATCTAAAAAAGTACGTAGGTAGAACAAAGGATCGTGAGCTTGGACCTGATTTTTCTGATCTTCCTTCATCCTTTCATGGTAAAGCAGTTGAAATCTTATAACATCTAAAAAAGTCAACAACAGATTATAAATGAGAGGTCCCTGTTGCATTGAGTGGGTAGAAGAGCAAACTGTAATTTGCAATAACACGCCGTAAGCGTTAAAAGGAGGGATGACAATGTAAATGAAATTAGATGGAATGAGAGGAGATGACAGATAAAGATTGAGTGAAGATAAAGAAAGAAAACTGGTTTTATCCAAGTGGGTGATAAAAAAACGATAGCCTCATCAAGCTGTGTTGGTTTGGGAGCACAAAAGTAGAGTTGTTGTTTGAGGTAGCAAAATAAGCAACTCATCATTTTCTTCAACTGCTTCTCATGGAGGCAATTTCTTTCTACAATTCTTACTCTGCTTCACAATAGCTAGCGAACTTGTTACGCAGTTCATCTTCTTTGCTTTAACTTTTTTGGTAAGTTTTTTTGCTGATATGGACTGTGTTACCCTCATTGGTCTCACGGCTATGATTTTTTTTTGTGATTCGACTCCCTAATGAGAGGTCGGGGGTTTTAGGGTTTAAGGTTTATAATTTTAGGATTTAGGGAAAGAAAGTGTGGCTTAATAGATGTTTCTATTTGTAATGCTCAATTTACATGTTTGGTTTTGGGGGCAAGTCATGTCTTATCTATTTTTTCCTTTTTAGTGACCACATCNCTTATCTATTTTTTCCTTTTTAGTGACCACATCAATCTCAGCTTGTTGCTTTAAGAACTAAACTCAGAAAATTGGTTGAGATGAGATAAAAAGCTAGCTAGAAATATGGAGTCTGCATGTTCATTCATACAAGGACTTGGATAAATGAGTTTAAGAATTGAGATTAACTAATAATATTTCTAATTATAAGGTTGAATATCAATGAACCATTGTAGTCCCTGCAAAAAGAGAAAATGGTATTTTTTTTTTTTGTTAATGTTTCCTTTTGATTAGTGATTATTCTCTAGTTACACAGGTACTAGTACTATACCCCATTCTCCCCTAAAAAAAAAAAAATACATACGCCATACGATGCATGGATAAATCAAATTAGAATTATATTTTTAAGTAAGCAAAATAGGATAAACAACATTTATAATAAAAGCTTGGCTTTATACAATATGAATAAAAATGTTGATTAAGGAATATTCGAACCATGCACTACACTTTTTATTTTTTTGAAAACAAAGAACATGTAATTCATATGATGAGAAATTATGTATTGAGTCAAAGATCTAAAAAGTTCGGTGGAGATAAAAAAAATTATAGTAAACTTCACAAACCACGCTAAACTTTATCTGAATGAAATTTTAATTCCTTGAACCAAAACCAAGAATTTTTAAATTCTGTGTATCTCATGTAAAATATGCCTCTTCCTGTAACAAAGTTTACATTCAAGTAAGAAAATTGACATTATCTGACATTAGTTTTATCAAGAGGCCTCCATCATGTTGATAAACAACGATCTTGTGATCTCTCCCAGTATCATACATAAAAACAACCTACTTTATCTCAGAAGCAATTAATTAAGAAGGTTTATGTCCTCGAAATAAGAAATGCCATAAAAATATTTGTATCTTATGAGTTTTTATTTGCAGTTTTAAATAAACATATAAGAAATAGAGAATACCAAAACATTCTTGAAAAACAAGAATCACAATATTTGGTACATGCTCTATCTTCTCTTCAATATGACCAAATGGTACTGAGTGTATCTTCAACATTTGTGGGTTTTATGTTTGAATCTAAAGTTTTATCCAAATTACCCAAAAAGTAACTTCTCTTGAACATGTGAAACTATTGGCACCTTTTTTTTGTTAGTTTAATTTTGAGTGAACTAAATAGAAAGACTAATGGATCTATAATTTCAATTTTTAATGCATTGATATCCTCTAATCTATGTATATATTTGAAAGAACCAGATGATTATAGAAAATTACAAATAAAACTCTTGAAGTAAAAGTTTACCAAAAGCAACGAACAGCAAAGATGAGTAATCGAAAGTCTGAGATATCAAAGATTATGTATGTAGAAAGAAATGAGGGCTCTAAGTTTTGGAGGGAAGAATAGAACAATGGGCCAATAATTGTTTGACACATGGCAAAAATAATTATTGCAGTATCTCATGCAATTCTTCTGCTTTAGTATTATTTATAGATTATAGATTATAGATATTGAGTTATAGATTACAGATTATAAATTAGTCATTAGTATTGCAAAAAACATGAAAAATATATATTTGCTTTCTATATACTTTAATTTATTTGGCTACTGGTGTTTTGCAACTAACCTCTACTCGTTAATGTGACACTAATGTAAAATTCACTTATCTAGCCAATGGTGATGATGATCTTGCTTTTCAACTAATCTATGGGAATGGTGACTTCAACAACGTGGGAATGAATGCTTTTGCGAGAAAAGTAAATCTCCACCAATGTGGTCATTCATATGCTGTAGTTGCTATAATGGGTCCACAAAGTAGTGGTATGCATTATTCCTAG
>QAOA01004158.1:365613-379123 GCA_003255065.1 Cercis canadensis
AAAAAAAAAAAAAAAAAGAATACACAAAGAAAGAATGTGAAATTTCGAAATGCAAGTAATTTTAGAGTTATTATACTAATACTAATATATATGATAAAATTACTTATAGTATATGGTAAAATTACTTATAGAGTTAACTCAAACAAAATAAGATATTAAAAATTTGAGATATACATATCTTTTCATGCTCTTATAGTTAAAACTTAAAATTTTTTCATTTGTATTTTTCTCTTTATTTTCCATCTCAAATTTATCATTGTCCCAACCAAGGGCACTATATTTGGTACACATTTTAATGAAATATTTCCTTAAATCAATCTTTAGCTAATTTTTCCATAAAACTTTTTCACCCAAGAGGAATGGAAAAGTTGAATTTCTATGGACATGGGAATCTTTGATTTGAGCACTCTATCTCACATTTTTGTCCACTCCACTGCAGCCATGACACTCGATACAGGTTTCTTTGATTTGAGCAACTATTTAAACTTTGTTTTATTCATGAAATAGAAAAGTATTTTTGCCAATTGATGAACTAGGACGTGGGGTAAACTATGCGAGCATTAATTTTTTGTGGAAAATATATATAGTAAATCTAAATTCCAAAGGGCCAGTCACCCATGTGCCACTTTTCACTCGGCCCATGCTTTTCTCCTTCTTTACAAAAGGTTATATTTTTGAAAAAGAAATTATCAAAAGTCCAAATAATAAATATATATATATATATATATATATATGCTATACTTTCAAAGAAATATATAAAAACATTGTAAGTTTTTATGAGGTAAATATTGCCTAGGATAGACAAAAATTCTATGGTTTTGATCTATAAGAATGAGGACCCAAAAACAAAACGGATTAATAACATAACAATGTAATTACTTAGTGGGTGGTGAAATGAAAATGTAATAAGGTAATTGGGTTTAGTGATGGAGTCATGATTAAGCTATAAAATGGTTACCAATGGGAAAGAGAATATTTTACTGTAATAAGGTACTTAAACTTTGTTTTATTCATGTGATGACATGTATTATGTAAATCTATTAGTTATATATATGCTTTCTAAAGTTCATTGAATACTTTCCAAATAGGTATGACAAGGAAGACGATGAGATATTCTCAACTTTGATAAGGGACAAGAAAGAAGAAAAAATTGTTTAGTTTTGACCGTTGGGCACTTAAACCTCTGATCTCTTTTTTTACATTGGGTGAAGGTGTGGAGAGCAAGCATCTCACAGCTTTTTTCAGTAATCACTATTGCATTAAACAGAGGTTGGTTGGTTCATTTTTCTAATTTTGCAACAATTGAATTCCATGAGGTTGTCGCCAACAAGAGAGAAATGAAAAATGTATATGTATACCTTTTTGAATTTCAGGACATAATAGAAGACAAAACAGAGAAGACCAAAACAAGAGGCTTACTCCATATATACTCAAAACAGAGGTGGGAGACTTTCTGTTTTAACAACAAATTATTATGCATGTTTTAATATAATTTTCATTTATGTACTTCATTCAGGTTTGAGAGCATAAAACAGCAACAAATACAGTTCCAGAGCTGAGAATGGAAATTGTTACTGCTGTTGCTGGAAAAGTTTTGGAATATACGGTGGCACCTATTGGACGGCAATTTGGTTATCTTATTTTCTACCAAAGCAATGTGAAAGAGCTCAAGGAACAGCTTCACGGACTCGAGGCCAAAAGAGAGAGCCTGCAACATGAAGTAGAAGAAGCTCAAAGAAACGTCAAGGAAATTGAACGCGGTGTTCAGGAATGGTTAGACAGAGTGGACAAGATAAGATGGGAGGCAGAGAAATTCTATCAAGAGGAAAGCCAAGCAAATACTGGGTGTTCCTACAACTCATGTCCTAATTTGTGGTCGCGGCATCAACTGAGCAAAAAAGCCAAGAAAATGGCAGAAGAACTTGTTAGAGTAAAGGGAGAAGGGAAGTTTGACAGGGTTTCTTACACTAACCCTCCACAATGGGCAGCCGCACCCTCAACTTCTTTTTATTTGGGAGGTGAAGCATTTGAATCGAGGGTGTCAACATTGAATAGGATTATGGAGGCATTGGCAGATAACACAATTAATATGGTTGGAGTTTATGGACTCCTTGGTGTGGGTAAGACCACTCTAGCCAAAGAAGTTGCTAAGAAAGCTCAAGGGGAAAAGTTATATGATATGGTGGTTATGGTGGAGGTGAAACAAAATCCAGAGAACAAGACAATTCAAAGAGAAATTGCTGACATGGTCGGTCTTAAATTTGATGAAGAGAGTGAAGTTATTAGAGCTAGTCGGCTATGTGAGAGATTGAAGCAAGAGAAGAAGTTGCTTGTTATACTAGATGATCTTTGGGGGAGACTTGATTTACGCAAAATAGGGATCCCATCAACTGATGAACATGTTAAAGAAGGTATGCAGCATTGTCTTCTCCTTTCTAGAAAATTTTAGAGATAACTAGAGTAGACTAGAAGACTCTAGAATTGTTCTAGAATAAACTAGCATGAGCTAGAAGGTGCTAGAAAATTCTAGAACATCCTAGAAGGTGCTGGAAGGATGAAGAAGCTTCTAGAAGATTCCAGAGCATCCTAGAACTTGGATGAAGGAACTAGACAATCCTAGAAGACTCTGGAGCTGTCTAGAAGGTTCTAGAAACCTTGAGATATGTTGTAGTTTATTCTAGAACTTTGTAGCTTATTCTACATGTGTCTAGGCTAGTAGTTCCCACCTCCTCCATCACCTATAAATAGGAGTAGCTAAGCTTGTTTTGTGTGTAAGAGAAAGTGAGGCATCTCTTTACATGAGAGTGGTGTCTTGAGTTGTGAAACTTTCTTTTGAGTGTTGTATTTCTCTTCAAATTGTGAGTGGTCCTTGCAAAGTGTTGTAGTGTCTTTTATTGTGGGTATAATACAAGTAATTTGTTTACTTGTTTGGGTCCAACATTAGTAAGTTTAGAGTTGCATACTCTAAATTTTACTCAACAATTGGTATCAGAGCAGGACGGTCAGGGATCGTTCTCGGTGGAGCTATCTTGAGTCGTGAGGAGTTTGGTACTCTGCAAGTTTGTTAGTCAAGCTTGTTCGGTATAGTCGAAGTCTTGCCGGCACGATGGGTGACCTTCAAGTAGTTGGAGGAATCAAGAAGCTCAACAACAAAAACTACAACACGTGGGCAACATGTATGGAGTCTTACCTACAAGGTCAGGACCTTTGGGAGGTTGTCGGTGGTGGTGAAGTTACACAACCGGCGGCAGAAGATGCCAATGGCGTCTTGCGAAAGTGGAAAATTAAAGCAGGCAAAGCAATGTTTGCTTTAAAGACCACAATTGAAGAAGAAATGTTGGAGCACATTCGGGATGCCAAAACACCAAAGGAAGCATGGGACACTTTTGTTACACTCTTTTCAAAGAAGAATGATACAAGACTGCAACTTCTCGAGAACGAGCTGCTATCGATGGCGCAACGTGACATGACGATTGCCCAGTATTTTCACAAGGTGAAGTCGATATGCCGCGAAATTTCACAGTTAGATCCAACAACTCCTATTGGGGAAACCAGGATAAAGAGAATAATTATCCACGGTTTAAGACCTGAATATCGAGGGTTCGTTGCCGCTATACAAGGATGGCCGACACAACCATCGCTTGTTGAGTTCGAAAATTTGCTTGCAGGTCAAGAAGCTATGGCCAAGCAAATGGGAGGAGTCTTGCTGAAGGGTGAAGAGGAAGCGCTCTGCGCCAACAAAAGCAGAGGCAGTTCTAAGTGGCACACTGGAGGTGGATCTAAAAAGGATGGTGACAAGGTGAAAACTCACCAAGGAAAGGGAGGCTCTCGTCCAGGGGGAGCTTCGAAGAATGGCGGTAATAGTAGAAAGTTCGATGGTGAGTGTTATAACTGTGGGAAGATAGGCCACATGGCGAGAGATTGTTGGAGCAAGAAAAAGCCTGTTGAAAGTAATACTGCTACTAAGGAGAATAGCGAAGATGGTTGGGATGCCGAAGCATTACTCGCTACAAAGGAAGAAGAATTAGCTCTCACGGTAACAACACCAGAACAGATTGACTACAAGAACGACTGGATCGTAGATTCGGGCTGCTCAAATCATATGACAGGTGATAAACAGAAGTTGCAAAACTTGTCTGAGTATAAAGGAAGTCGTGTGGTGGTGACAGCCGACAACTCAAGGTTGCCAATAGCTCACATCGGTAAGACCATAGTTTCGCCTCGATATAATTCTAACCAGGTGCCACTTCAAGATGTTTACCATGTCCCAGGAATGAAGAAAAACTTGCTATCTGTGGCTCAATTGACATCATCAGGTCATTATGTCTTGTTCGGTCCCCGAGATGTGAAGGTGTATCGTGACCTCAAAATCTCAGAAACACCGACAATGGAGGGGCGGCGATTGGAATCAGTTTACGTGATGTCAGCAGAATCCGCATATGTAGAAAGGACAAGAAAAAATGAGACAGCGGATTTATGGCACATGCGGTTGGGTCACGTTAGCTATTCCAAGCTAAGTGTGATGGCGAAGAAGTCGATGCTTAAAGGGCTTCCTCAACTAGACGTGCGAACAGACACAGTCTGTGCAGGATGCCAGTATGGTAAAGCCCACCAATTGCCATATGAGGAATCGAAGTTTAAAGCAAAAGAACCATTGGAGTTAGTTCACTCTGATGTATTCGGGCCTGTTAAGCAACCATCAGTTGGCGGTATGCGGTACATGGTGACATTCATTGATGACTTCTCAAGGTATGTGTGGGTTTTCTTTATGAAAGAAAAATCTGACACATTTTCAAAGTTTAAAGAGTTCAAAGAGTCAACTGAAGGAGAAGTAGGAAAGAAGATCCGTTGCTTGCGCACAGACAACGGGGGAGAATATAGCTCAAATGAGTTCTCTCAATACCTAAAGGAATGCCGAATACGTCATCAGTACACTTGTGCCAACACGCCACAACAGAATGGTGTAGCGGAGAGAAAGAACCGGCATCTTGCAGAAATTTGTCGGAGTATGCTACATGGAAAGAATGTACCTGGAAGGTTTTGGGCTGAAGCAATGAGGACTGCAGCCTTTGTGATCAACAGACTTCCAACCAAGGTTAGGATTTCTTTCACCCTTTGAGAAACTATGGAACATGAAACCTACAGTCAGCTACCTTCGAGTATTTGGCTGTGTATGTTATGTATTTGTTCTTGATCATTTGCGGAGCAAGTTTGACAAGAAAGCTGTTAGATGTATCTTTGTGGGATACGACAGCCAGAGAAAATGGTGGAAATGTTGCGATCCAATGAGTGGAAGATGCTACACTTCACGAAATGTGGTATTCGATGAAGCATCTTCTTGGTGGTCCTCAGAGAAGGAGGTGTTGCCAAACTCGAAAGAATTTGGAGACAAGCTGCAACAAAAGATGGGGGAGCATACTATTCAACTCCAACCAAGTTCAGATGAATCAGGAGATCCAAATAACGATGATGTCGAACAAAGAGTGACTCAGAATCCTTGGCAAACTGGCGTATATCAACAACCAAATGAAGAAGGTGGGCCTAGTGAAACGGAAGAATCAACTCCACTTCGAAAGTCAACAAGAACACGAAGGCCAAATCCCAAATACGCCAATGCAGCCATAGTTGAAGAAGCAACTATAATAGAACCTGAGACTTTTGAAAAAGCATCGCAAAGTTCTGAGTGGATGACAGCTATGAAAGAAGAGATCGAAGCACTTCAGCAAAATCAGACTTGGGATCTGGTGCCAAAGCCAGGAGATGTGAAACCCATATCTTGTAAGTGGGTTTACAAGATAAAGCGTCGTCCAGATGGGTCAATTGAGAGGTACAAGGCACGATTGGTAGCTCGTGGTTTCTCTCAACAGTACGGACTAGACTATGATGAAACGTTTAGTCCAGTGGCGAAACTTACAACTGTACGAGTCCTACTTGCACTTGCAGCCAACAAAGACTTGAATTTGTGGCAGATGGATGTGAAGAATGCTTTTCTTCATGGAGAGCTGGATCGGGAGATCTACATGATCCAACCAATGGGTTTACAGAGACAAGATCATCCTGAATACGTGTGTAAGCTGTGGAAAGCACTTTATGGATTGAAACAAGCACCTAGGACGTGGTATGGTAAGATTGCTGAATTTCTAACACAAAGTGGTTATTCAGTAACACCTGCAGATTCCAGCTTGTTTGTCAAAGCCAATGGAGGAAAGCTAGCTATCGTGCTAGTGTACGTGGATGATTTAATCATAACCGGTGATGATGAGGCAGAAATTCTTCTGACAAAGGAGAATTTATCAGTCCGTTTCCAGATGAAGGAACTTGGACAGCTCAAGCACTTCCTTGGTCTAGAGGTTGATCGCACACAAGAAGGAATATTTCTTTGTCAGCAGAAATATTCCAAAGATTTGCTGAAGAGGTTCGGAATGCTTGAATGCAAGCCGATTTCAACGCCGATGGAACCAAATGCCAAAATGTGTGCACATGAAGGAAAAGACTTGGAAGATGCGACAATGTATCGAAAATTGGTAGGCAGTCTAATCTACTTAACCTTAACTCGACCTGACATTTCTTATGCAGTCAACGTGATGAGTCGATACATGCAAAATCCAAAGAAGCCTCATTTGGAAGCAGTTCGACGAATACTGAGATATGTGAAGAGTACAATTGACTATGGTCTTTTGTACAAGAAAGGTGGAGACTGCAAGTTAGTTGGCTACTGCGATGCTGACTATGCAGGAGATCACGACACCAGGAGATCAACAACTGGGTATGTGTTTAAGCTTGGTTCTGGAATAATTTCTTGGTGTAGCAAGAGACAGCCGACAGTATCATTATCAACCACTGAAGCTGAATATCGAGTAGCGGCAATGGCAGCTCAAGAGAGTACTTGGTTGATACAGCTAATGAATAATCTACATCAACCAGTAGATTATGCAGTCCCGTTATACTGTGACAATCAGTCGGCAATTCGTTTAGCGGAGAATCCGGTCTTCCATGCAAGAACTAAGCATGTGGAAGTCCATCATCACTTCGTGAGGGAGAAGGTGCTAAATGGAGAAATAGAAATGAAGACGATCAAAACAGGAGACCAAGTTGCAGACATATTCACGAAAAGCTTAAATTCTTCTAAGTTCTTAGAGCTTCGTGAACGACTTGGCATGACAATCCGCTTTGGAGAAGTCAGTGCTGAGGGGGAGTGTTAAAGAAGGTATGCAGCATTGTCTTCTCCATTCTAGAAAATTTTAGAGATAACTAGAGTAGACTAGAAGACTCTAGAATGTTCTAGAGTAAACTAGCATAAGCTAGAAGGTGCTGGAAAATTCTAGAACATCCTAGAAGGTGCTGGAAGGATGAAGAAGCTTCTAGAAGATTCCAGAGCATCCTAGAACCTGGATGAAGGAACTAGACAATCCTAGAAGACTCTGGAGCTGTCTAGAAGGTTCTAGAAACCTTGAGATATGTTGTAGTTTATTCTAGAACTTTGTAGCTTATTCTACATGTGTCTAGGCTAGTAGTTCCCACCTCCTCCATCACCTATAAATAGGAGTAGCTAAGCTTGTTTTGTGTGTAAGAGAAAGTGAGGCATCTCTTTACATGAGAGTGGTGTCTTGAGTTGTGAGCTTTCTTTTGAGTGTTTGTACTTCTCTTCAAATTGTGAGTGGTCCTTGCAAAGTGTTGTAGTGTCTTTTATTGTGGGTATAATACAAGTAATTTGTTTACTTGTTTGGGTCCAACATTAGTAAGTTTAGAGTTGCATACTCTAAATTTTACTCAACAGAACATAAAGGAAGCAAAGTCCTTTCAGCTGATGAATACAAAGGATGCAAAATATTGTTGACATCTAGAAGTGAAGAGGTGCTATCCAACCAGATGAATTGCAAGAGAAATATCAAGGTAGGAGAGTTATCTGAAGAGGAAGCATGGGAACTGTTCAAGGAGAAGGCTGAACTCCATGATGAGTCTGATCCAGAGTTGCTAACTGTAGCCACTCAAGTGGCTCAGAAGTTTGCGGGATTGCCGATAGCCATAGCTCCAGTTGTAAGAGCACTGAGAAATAAGAGCCCATTCGAATGGAGGGATGCCTTACGGCAATTACAACAGCCGGCACTAAGAAATGTCTCGGGAGTGAAAGATGTAGATTCCTCCATAAAATTGAGTTATGACCATTTAGAAAGCAGGGAACTCAAATCATTCTTCTTGTTGAGTGCCATGTTATCAAATGATGCATTTACTTCTGATTTGTTCAAATATTGCGTTGGATTGGGTCTCTTTCAAGGCATTCATACAATAGAAGAAGCTCAAGACAGATTGCACACATTGATGCAAAAATTAAAGGTGTCGTGTCTATTGCTAGATGGTAGTTCCAGTGATCATTTTAAAATGCATGATGTTGTTTGTGAAACTGCCTTATCGATAGCATTTAATGAACAACATGACTTTGTGGTGAGATATGACCAGATCTATGAATGGCCAGAGAAGGCTCACTTAGAAAATTGCAGATTCATGTGCTTACGCTATTGTGACATCAATGAGCTTCCTCAACAGTTATATTGTCCAAGGTTAGAGGTACTCCTATTTCATTGCAAGGATGCTAATTTGAAGATACCAGACAATATTTTCAAAGAAATGTCTCCACTTAGAGTAATGGATTTGACTCATTTTCATTTCTCTTGCTTACCTACATCGATCACTATCCTCACAAATCTTACAACATTGTGCCTAGACCAATGTGTGTTGGAAGATATTGCTATGATTGGAGAGCTAAGGAATCTAAAAGTTCTCAGTCTTATCCATTCCATAATTCAACAATTGCCACATGAACTTGGGCATTTGACTCAATTACAATTGTTAGACTTGAGCAACTGTAGGAAATTGGAGGTGATTCCACAAAAAGTTATATCTAGCTTGAATAAGCTGGAAGCATTGTATTTGGAGAATAGTTTCAAACAGTGGCAGGATGAAGGATCAAATGGAAAAATTGCTAATGCTAGAGTTGCGGAGCTAAAGGATTTGACCAATCTTTCCACTTTATATGTGCATATCCCTGATGCTTCAATTTTGCCCAAGGACTTGTTCTTGGACAAACTAGAAAGATACAAACTTCTGATTGGTGATGTTTGGGAATGGTCCTGTAATTANTGTCCAAGGTTAGAGGTACTCCTATTTCATTGCAAGGATGCTAATTTGAAGATACCAGACAATATTTTCAAAGAAATGTCTCCACTTAGAGTAATGGATTTGACTCATTTTCATTTCTCTTGCTTACCTACATCGATCACTCTCCTCACAAATCTTACAACATTGTGCCTAGACCAATGTGTGTTGGAAGATATTGCTATGATTGGAGAGCTAAGGAATCTAAAAGTTCTCAGCCTTGCATATTCCATAATTCAACGATTGCCACATGAACTTGGGCATTTGACTCAATTACAATTGTTAGACTTGAGCAACTGTAGGAAATTGGAGGTGATTCCACAAAAAGTTATAGCTAGCTTGAATAAGCTGGAAGCATTGTATTTGGAGAATAGTTTCAAACAGTGGCAGGATGAAGGATCAAATGGCAAAAATGCTAATGCTAGCGTTGCGGAGCTAAAGCATTTGACCAATCTTTCCATTTTATACATGCATATCCCTGATGCTTCAATTTTGCCCATGGACTTGTTCTTGGACAAACTAGAAAGATACAAACTTCTGATTGGTGATGTTTGGGAATGGTCCTGTAATTACGAAACTTCAAAGACATTGAAACTCAAGTTCAATACAAGTGTCCACTCAGTGTATGGGCTTAAAAGGCTCTTAGAAAGAGTTGAGGCTTTGTATTTAGATGAGTTAATTGGGATCAAAGATGTTGTTTATGAATTAAACAAGAGCGGATTTTTATATTTAAAGCATCTTTGGATTCAGAATAATTCTCAAATTGAATGCATCATTAACTCAACACATGAGGTTCATGTTCATGATGCATTCCCTAAATTGGAGACTTTGGTTCTTGCCAATATGATTCACCTGGAGAAATTTTGTCAAGGGCAGCTTACAATGAAGTCATTTAGTGAGCTAAGAGTTATTGAAGTTGAGAGTTGTGAACAAATGAAGAGCCTTTTCTCAATTTCCCTTGTTTGAAGCTTTTCCCAACTTGTTGAAATTAAGATATCTGCTTGCAAACTCATGAATCAGATTGTAGACTTGTCTAACCAAGAGAAAATGGATAACAACACAACCATTGGCAAGGTGCAATTTCATAACTTGCGCTCTTTGACCCTCAATAATTTGCCTGCACTTATTAGTTTCTGCTTTGATGACACAAGATCTTATGCCTCAACAATGTCATATGAGAAGTTGGACACCTTTGAACCCCTCTTCAATGATAAGGTATGCTGAAAGTAATTTCCAATTTTGTGTGTCTATCCTTTTCACCAAATACTCACTTCATATTTTCAATATTGATTCTCACTTTATCTTATGGATTTATTTCCTGAAACACTCCTATATTGTGATATTCCACATTAGATGTGTAGAATATAAGCTTGACTTTCATCAATTTTAAGCATGTTATAGTCAATCAGAAGTAATTTTTTATTTAATGAAATTTATATTTTCTTTCACAGTTTGTATTTCCCAACTTGGACTCCTTAAAACTGTCTTCAATAAATTTTCAGAAGATATGGCAAGACTCTATTTCAGCATGCTCCTGGATTAAAAGTTTGACAAATTTGACAGTAGAAGGATGTGGAAGTTTACCACATATTATTTCAATTGCCCTAGCTATGAGACTTGTGAATTTGAAACGCCTTGAGATAAGTAGATGTGAGAAGGTTGAGGAGATATTGTTCAGGCCAGAAGATGTGAAGGGCAAAGAGACTCTAAATTCAACTGGTGCTCTTTTCAGTGAAGAGGTGAACACTTATATCTGAGCTTGTTTTGCTTGCATCGCACTAGAAACTTCCTTTAAACAAATCAATTCTATTTATGCAGGTCATATTCCCTAGCTTGGAAACAATAATTTTCTCCCACATGAAAAATTTGCAGAAAATATGGCCCAGCCACTGTGCTCCAGATTCCTTTAGCAAACTAAAAGAAGTGGAAATTAATTATTGTGACAAACTTATGACTGTTTTTCCATCCTATATGGTAAGAGCAGTTTGTCATGTAGAGGCGGTGACTGTTACACAATGTGGTTCACTAGAAACCATATATGACCTCCAAAGCCAAAACATCAGAGATGCACAAGGCAAGCTAGAAACGAAATTGAAAAATCTGATCATACTTCATCTACCTAATTTGAGAGACATATGGAATAGTGATCCTAATTCAGTTCTCAGCTTTAGCAATCTACAAACAGTACAAGTGATTGCATGTGGAAGCCTGAAAAGTATATTTCCTACCTCTGTGGCCTTGAACCTTGTTCTGCTTGAAGAACTTAAGATACAGAGTTGTGGGATGGAGGAGATAGTAGCAAAGGAGGAGAATGCAAATGCAATTACAAAATTTGAGCTACCCCGTTTAACATCTGTTACATTAGGACACTTGTTGAAGCTCAAGAGGTTTTACCCTGGGGTGCACATTTTGGAATGCCCAAAATTGAAATGGCTAGATGTGTTCAACTGTCAGAAAATGGAGCTGTTTGGACTGGAAACTAAGAACTTTCCAGCAACAGGGGATCAACTAGGGCAACTTGATGTTGTCGTTGAGCAACCATTCTTCTCTATTGAAAAGGTAAAAGTTACTAGATACTAGTTTTATTATTATAAGTCAAACATTTATATATCTTTTATATGCTGCCACCTATACTAATTTTGTTTATTGCCAATAAGGTGGTTCCTAATTTGGAGTTCTTGTCGTTGAGTGGAATGGAGGCTAGGAAAATATGGAAGCGGCAATTTCGAGAAGACCTCCTCCATAATATACGAAATTTCTCACTGCAAGAATTTGAAGATAAAGCAGCTGAATTTCCATATTGGTTCCTCCATAACATGCCGAACTTGAAAGGAATGATTGTGAGTTCTAGTTCCTTCAGAGAACTGTTCCCTATTATTAGAAGACTTGTAGCAAAGGAAAAGCAAACAGCAGAAATTGTGAGGCTTAGAGAATTATACTTGTTGAGTTTGCCAAGGTTGGAGAGCATATGCAAAGAAGGATTCCAACTTGATCCTGTGCTTGAGAAACTAGAAGAGTTGTACGTATGGGAGTGCTTTGGCTTGGCAAATCTAATTCCTGCATCAGCATCGTTCAATTGCTTGACTTTGCTCAAAGTAACTAAATGTGATGGACTTAAAAATTTATTTTCTCCCTTGACCACAAAAGGCCTTTTCCATCTTAAAGATATGAGAATAAAAGAATGTAAGATGTTACAAGAAATTGTAGCTAGGGTGGATAATGAGAACGACCATGAAATTTCCTTCAACCACTTAGAATCCTTGGAGCTTACAAGTTTGCCAAATCTATCAAGTTTCTGTTCAGGGAATAACAACTTTGATTTCTCTTATTTAGAAGAGGTGAGGGTCAAACAGTGTCCGAGGATGAAGATATTTTCTGAAGGAGAGTTAAGAACCACAAGGCTACGAATTGTATATCAAGAAAAGAAAGATCAATCTTATTGGGAAGGAGACCTTAACTCTACCATAAAAAAATTGTACAAAGATAAGGTATGTCAACTTAACATATTTGTCCTGGTCAATGGCCAACTTAGCTTACACCAAATCCCTTATATAGGTCCAAATAGTGCTATTTATGCTAAAATTGGTCCATCTTTCAAATATACATTTATTTTCTTTACTGCTTTAAATTAATTAGTTAGTCATATGTTTTTTGTAGTATGTTTGAAATATATTTCAATTTTTTAATAAATTGAGCATCACCTTCAAGAAACTTGAAAGTAAAGGATGTACATATTTGACATCAAGAAAATTAGGGAAATAAATGAAAAAATTATATTTCAAAGTGTTTCACTTAACTTAAGNAGTCACTTATGCTTTTTAAAAGTAAATGATAAAAATTATAATTAATTAATATGACTATGACAGTGGCACTCTCCTCGTAAGTTTATGAACATATATAAGCAATTTTTGTGCTTGAATACAAAAAAAACACAAATAGTTTTCAGAAACGTTTGCTAATATATATACATTTTACTTTTTGTCCTTCGAAAGACAAAAAATATTTAAATGTTTTCATAAATTTTCAACTTAATGTCTCTGCAGCAGATTTATTTGTGTGACTTTTAACAGTAAATTCTAAAAAACATCTTTTGATAAGTACATGTACTAATTGACAAATTTTTTTTTTCTGGTACATGCATACCACTAAATAGATATTCAAAAGCACTTCCTAGTTTCTTTTTATGTGTCAAATGTATGGTCATATCTTAAGCAATTGATGCTTGCTGTTTAATGTATATTGTTCAGGTTGGATTTTGTGGCATTGAAAAATTGAAATTTGATGAATATCCTGAGTTGATTGAGATATGGAATGGAAAACTTCCAGACTGGTCCTTTAGCAATTTGAAATCTTTGAT
>QAOA01004158.1:387222-398067 GCA_003255065.1 Cercis canadensis
ATTAATTATAAGAACTTTGTGTAACTCAAATAAAAATATATATATATATATATATATACATATATATATATATATATATATATATATCTTCTTGCTCTTATAGTCAAAATTTAGAATTTGTTTCATTTACATTTTCTTCTCTATTTTCCATCTTAAATTTATCATTGTGTCAACTGAGAATACTCTTAATACACAAGCTCAGAAGCTTCTGGATTTGGGAAAATTATGAGAGGAATCTTGCTATATTTGGTACACATTTTAATTAAACATTTCCTTAAATCCATCTTTAACCAATTTTCCCATAAAACTTTTTCACCCAAGAGGATGGGAAAGTCGAATTTCCGTGGACATGACGTTGTCTCACATTTTTCTCCACTCCACTGCAGCCATGACACTCTATATAGGTTTCACTGATTTGAGCAACTACTAAAACTTTGTTTTATTCATGTGATGCCATGTATTATGTAAATCAATTAGTTATATATGTTTTCTAAAGTTCATTGAGCTAAATAGTAGCAATACTTTTTTCCAAATAGGTATGACAAGGAAGATGATGAGATATTTTCAACTTTCATAACGGACAAGAAAGAAGAAAAAATTGTTTAGTTGTGACCATTGCGCACCTAAACCTCTGCTCTGTTTTTGATTGCGTGAAGGAGTGGAGAGAAGATCACAGCTTCTTTCAGTAATCACTATTGCATTAAACAGAGGTTGGTTGGTCCATTTTTCTAATTTTGCAACGATAGAATTCCATGCGGTTGTGGCCAACAAGAGAGAAATGAAAAATGTATATGCATACCTTTTTGAATTTCAGGAGAGAATAGAAGACGAAACAGAGAAGACCAAAACAAGAGGCTTACTCCATATATACTAAAAACAGAGGTGGGAGACTTTCTGTTTTCATGGTTTCTGTTCCATCCATAACAATAAATTATTATGCATGTTTTAATATAATTTTCATTTTTGTACTTCATTCAGGTTTGAGAACATAAAACAGCAACAAGTACAGTTCCAGAGCTGAGAATGGAAATTGTTATTGCTGTTGCTGAAAAAGTTTTGGAATATACGGTGGCACCTATTGGACGGCAATTTGGTTATCTGATTTTCTACAGAAACAATGTGAATGAGCTCAAGGAACAGCTTCACAAACTCGAGGCCGAAAGAGAGAGCCTGCAACATGTAGTGGAAGAAGCTCGAAGAAACGGCAAAGAAATTGAACGCAATGTGCAGGAATGGTTAGGCAGAGTGGACGGGATAAGAGGGGAGGCAGAAAAGTTCTATCAAGAGGAAAGCCAAGCAAATACTGGGTGTTCCTACAACTCATGTCCTAATTTGTGGTCGCGGCATCAACTGAGCAGAAGGGCCAAGAAAATGGTGGAAGAACTTGTTAAAGTAAAGGGAGAAGGGAAGTTTGACAGGGTTTCTTACACTAAGCCTCCACAATGGGCAGCCACACCCTCAACTTCTTTTTATTTGGGAGGTGAAGCATTTGAATCGAGGGTGTCAACATTGAATAGCATTATGGAGGCATTGGCAGATAACACAATTACTATGGTTGGAGTATATGGACTTGGTGGTGTGGGCAAGACCACTCTAGCCAAAGAAGTTGCTAAGAAAGCTCAAGGGGAAAAGTTATATGATATGGTGGTTATGGTGGAGGTGAAACAAAATCCAGAGAACAAGACAATTCAAAGAGAAATTGCTGAAAGGGTGGGTCTTAAATTTGAGGAAGAGAGTGAAGTTATTAGAGCTAGTCGGCTATGTGAGAGGTTGAAGCAAGAGGAGAAGTTGCTTGTTATACTAGATGATCTCTGGGGGAGACTCAATTTACGCAAAATAGGGATCCCATCAACTGATGAACAGAAAGGAAACAAACTCCTTTCAGCTGATGAATACAAAGGATGCAAAATATTGTTGACATCTAGAAGTGAAGAGGTGCTATCCAACCAGATGGATTGCAAGAGAAATATCAAGGTGGGAGAGTTATCTGAAGAGGAAGCATGGGAGCTGTTCAAGGAGAAGGCTGAACTCCATGATGAGTCAGATCCAGAGTTGCTCACTGTAGCCACTCAAGTGGCTCAGAAGTGTGCAGGATTGCCGATAGCCGTAGTTACAGTTGCAAGAGCACTGAGAAATAAGAGCCCATTCGAATGGAGGGATGCCTTATGGCAATTACAACAGCCGGCGCTAAGAAATGTCTCAGGAGTGAAAGATGTAGATTCCTCCATAAAATTGAGTTATGACCATTTAGAAAGCAAGGAACTCAAATCAATTTTCTTGTTGAGTGCCATGTTAACTAATGATACGCATGCTTCTGTTTTGCTAAAGTATTGTGTCGGACTGGGTTTACTTCAAGGCATTTATACAATGAAACGAGCAAGAGACAGACTGGACACGTTGATACAGAAATTAAAAGCCTCATGTCTATTGCTGGATGGTACTGCCAGTGATTATTTTCAAATGCATGATGTTGTTCGTGATGTTGCTTTATCAATAGCATCTAATGAACAAGATCACTTTGTGGTGAGATATGAAAAGATCTATGAATGGCCAGACTTGCAAAACTGCAAATCCATGTGCTTACACTACTGTGACATCAAAGAGCTTCCTCAAAAATTGTATTGTCCAAGGTTAGAGGCCCTCCTATTATATTGCAATGATACTAATATGAGAATACCAGAAAGCTTTTTCAAAGAAATGTCTCCACTTAGAGTAATGGATTTGACTGGTTTTCATTTCTCTAGCTTACCTACGTCGATCATTCTCCTTACAAATCTTACAACGTTGTGCCTAGACCTATGTGTGTTGGGAGATATTGCTATGATTGGAGAGCTAAAGAATCTAAAAGTTCTCAGCCTTAAGCAATCTATAATCAAACAATTGCCAAAAGAACTTGGGCAATTGACTCAATTACAATTGCTAGACTTGACCGGCTGTATCAAACTTGAAGTGATTCCACAAAATGTTATATCCAGCTTGAATAAGCTGGAAGCATTGTATTTGGAGAATAGCTTCAAACAGTGGCAGGATGAAGGATCAAATGGCAAAACTGTTAATGCTAGAGTTGCGGAGCTAAAGCATTTGACCAATCTTTCCACTTTATATATGCATATCCCTGATGCTTCAATTTTACCCAAGGACTTGTTCTTGGACAAACTAAAAAGATACAAACTTTTGATTGGTGATGTTTGGGAATGGTCCTGTAAGTATGAAACTTCAAAGACATTGAAACTGAAGCTCAAGACAAGTGTGCACTCAGAGTATGGGCTTAAAAGGCTTTTGGAAAGAGTTGAAGCTTTGTATTTAGATGAATTAATTGGGATCAAAGATGTTGTTTATGAATTAAACAAGAGAGGATTTCCATATTTAAAGCATCTTTGGATTCAGAATAATTCTCAAATTGAATGCATCATTAACTCAACACATGGGGCTCATGTTCATGATGCATTCCCTAAACTGGAGACTTTGGTTCTTGCCAATATGATTCACTTGGAGAAATTGTGTCAAGGGCAGCTTACAATGAAGTCATTTAGTGAGCTAAGAGTTATCGAAGTTGAGAGTTGTGAACAAATGAAGAGCCTTTTCTCAATTTCCCTTGTTAGAAGCTTTTCCCAACTTGTTGAAATTAAGATATCTACTTGCAAACTCATGAATCAGATTGTAGACTTGTCTAACCAAGAGAAAATGGATAACAACACAACCATTGGCAAGGTGCAATTTCATAGCTTGCGCTCTTTGACCCTCAATAATTTGCCTGCACTTGTCAGTTTCTGCTTTGATGACACAAGATCTTATGCCTCAACAATGTCATATGAGAAGTTGGATACCTTTGAACCCCTCTTCAATGATAAGGTATGCTGAAAGTAATTTCCAATTTTGTGTGTCTATCCTTTTCACCAAATACTCACTTCATATTATCAATATTGAATCTCACTTTATCGCATGGATTTATTTCATGAAACGCTCCTATATTGTGATATTCCACATGAGATGTGTAGAATATAGGCTTGACTTTCATCAATTTTAAGCATGGTATAGTCAATCAGAAGTAATTTTTTATTTAATGGAATTGATATTTTCTTTCACAGATTGTATTTCCCAGCTTGGACTTCTTAAAACTATCTTCAATAAATTTTCAGAAGATATGGCAAGACTCTCTGTCAGCATGCTCTTGGATTAAAAGTTTGACAAATTTGACAGTAGAAGGATGTGGACATTTACCACATATTATTTCAACTGCCCTAGCTATGAGACTTGTGAGTTTGAAGCGCCTTGAGATAAGTAGATGTGAGAAGGTTGAGGAGATATTGTTCAGGCCAGAAGATGTGAAGGGCAAAGGAGCTCTAAATTCAACTGGTGCTCTTTTCAGTGAAGAGGTGAACACTTATATCTGAGCTTGTTTTGTTTGCATCGCACTAGAAACTTCCTTTAAATAAATCAATTTTATTTGTGCAGGTCATATTCCCTAGCTTGGAGACAGTAATTTTCTCCCACATGGAAAATTTGCAGAAAATATGGCCCACCCATTGTGCTCCAGATTCCTTTAGCAAACTAAAAGAAGTGGAAATTAATTATTGTGACAAACTTATGACTGTTTTTCCTTCCTATATGCTAAGATCACTTTGTCATGTAGAGACGGTGATAGTTACACAATGTCGTTCACTAGAAACCATATATGACCTCCAAGGCCAAAACATCAGAGATGCACCACGCGAGCTAGAAACGAAATTGAAAAATCTGATCATACTTCATCTACCTAATTTGAGTGACATATGGAATAGTGATCCTAATTCAGTTCTCAGCTTTAGCAAACTGAAAAAAGTGGAAGTGGTTGCATGTGGAAGCCTGAAAAATATATTTCCTACCTCTGTGGCCTTGAACCTTGTTCTGCTTGAAGAACTTAAAATACAGAATTGTGGGATAGAGGAGCTTGTTGCAAAGGACGAGAATGCAAATGCACTTACGAAATTTGAACTACCTCATTTAACATCCGTTACGCTAGTAGACTTGTTGAAACTCAAGAGGTTTTACCCTGGGGTGCACATTTTGGAATGCCCAAAATTGATAGGGCTAGATGTGTTATACTGTAAGAAAATGGAGCTGTTTGGACTGGAAACTAAGAACTTTGCAGCAACAGGGGATCAACTAGGCCAACTTGATGTTGTCATTGAGCAACCTTTCTTTTCTATTGAAAAGGTAAAAGTTACTAGATACTAGTTTTATTATTATAAGGCAGACATTGATATATCTTTTATATGCTACCACCTATACTAATTTTGTTTATTGCCAATCAGGTGGTTCCTAATTTGGAGGCCTTGGCGTTGAGTGGAATGGAGGCTAGGAAAATATGGAAGGGGCAATTTCGAGAAGACCTCTTTCAAAATATATCAACTCTCAGACTTCAAGAATTTGAAGATAAAGCAACTGAATTTCCATATTGGTTCCTCCATAACATGCCGAACTTGAAAGGAATGATTGTGAGTTCTAGTTCCTTCAGAGAATTGTTCCCTATTATTAGAAGACTTGTAGCAGAGGAAAAGCAAACAGCAGAAATTGTGAGGCTTAGAGAATTATACTTGATGAGTTTGCCAAGGTTGGAGAGTATATGCCAAGAAGGATTCCAACTTGATCCTGTGCTTGAGAAACTAGAAGAGTTGTACGTATGGGAGTGCTTTGGCTTGGCAAATCTAATTCCTGCATCAGCATCGTTCAATTGCTTGACTTTGCTCAAAGTAACTAAATGTGATGGACTTAAAAATTTATTTTCTCCCTTGACCACAAAAGGCCTTTTCCATCTTAAAGATATGAGAATAAAAGAATGTAAGATGTTACAAGAAATTGTAGCTAGGGTGGATAATGAGAACGACCATGAAATTTCCTTCAACCACTTAGAATCCTTGGAGCTTACAAGTTTGCCAAATCTATCAAGTTTCTGTTCAGGGAATAACAACTTTGATTTCTCTTATTTAGAAGAGGTGAGGGTCAAACAGTGTCCGAGGATGAAGATATTTTCTGAAGGAGAGTTAAGAACCACAAGGCTACGAATTGTATATCAAGAAAAGAAAGATCAATCTTATTGGGAAGGAGACCTTAACTCTACCATAAAAAAATTGTACAAAGATAAGGTATGTCAACTTAACATATTTGTCCTGGTCAATGGCCAACTTAGCTTACACCAAATCCCTTATATAGGTCCAAATAGTGCTATTTATGCTAAAATTGGTCCATCTTTCAAATATACATTTATTTTCTTTACTGCTTTAAATTAATTAGTTAGTCATATGTTTTTTGTAGTATGTTTGAAATATATTTCAATTTTTTAATAAATTGAGCATCACCTTCAAGAAACTTGAAAGTAAAGGATGTACATATTTGACATCAAGAAAATTAGGGAAATAAATGAAAAAATTATATTTCAAAGTGTTTCACTTAACTTAAGCCACAAATTATTTTCTAGGAATTAGTTTATTGAATAAGGTTTTGAATGCAAGAAAAACAGAAAAGCAGGCAAAAAGACTTGATAGACTCGTTGTACAAAAATTTTATGTAAAAATTCCTATAGTGGTTTGCTTATCTTCTACGTCATGAACTTTTCAAAAGGACTTCTATTTCTAGAATACTTTGATAACAAAAACATATGATATTATAGGTTGTTAAGATTTGACAATAAAACAAAAATTAGTTACAATAACAGTCTTTTTTTTTTTAATTATTATTATTTCCTCTGTTAAATTGACAGAAAAGTATTCTTAACACAAATTTCATCAAACAAATGTATTTGCTTAGGTCTTCATTCAAATTGAGATTGTTAGTTTAGTTTCTCTATTCATCTGGAATTACTTATGTTTCCCAAAAATTAATGATAATACTAGGCAGACAGAATTTATGTACCAGAATTATTGTCCGATTGAAATAGATCCCAACCTCTTTGTTTCATCTAACTGCCACATTTTAATGCTCAAAAAATTCTGTCAAATCTTTTATTGCCGAATAGCATTATTCTAATGATAAAAGTCATAACTAATAAACATGACAAAGTCACTCCTCTCATAAGTTTATGAACATATTTTAAGTACCTTCTCTGCTTCAAAGACAGAAAACACAATTAAGTAGTTTCCGGTAGCAGCACCTTTTGTGTTAGTATTTTTGTTCCTTTAGAAAAAAAAATAAATGTATAAATCTCTTAAAAAGTTAAAGTTCAATGCCATCACATATTTATTTGTGTAGCTTTAACATTAACTTGTAAAAGGTATGTTCTGATAAGCACAAGTAACAACAAACTAAGCCAATTGTGTTAAATATTCTTTCGAAATTTCTAGCTTCTTTTTATCTGTCAAAATGAACCTTTTGATGTATGGTCATATATTAAGCAATTGATGCTCTAAGTTCCATAACACTAATTTAATGTATATTGTACAGGTTGCATTTTGTGGCATGGAAAAAATAAAACTTGATGAATTTCCAGAGCTGATTGACATATGGAATGGAAAACTTCCAGATTGGTCCTTCAGCAATTTGAAATCTTTGATGGTGGACAAGTGTGACTTTTTGTCATATGTGATACCGTCACATTTACTATGCTCTTTCAGCAATTTGCAAGAGCTGCAGGTAACTAACTGTAATTCCATAGAGGTGGCATTTGATCTGCAAGAAGTTAACGTGAAGAACAGAGAAACTCTAAATGCAATTGGTGCTCCTTTCCATGAAGAGGTGAAGTCTTGTATCTCAGCTTGTTTTGCTTGAATTGCATTAGAAAATTGCTTTAAAAAAAATCTACTCTATTTGTGCAGGTCATATTCCCTAGCTTGGAGACACTGATTTTCTCCCACATGGATAATTTGCAGAAAATATGGTCCAACCAGTGTGCTCCAGATTCCTTCAGCAAACTGAAAAAAGTACAAGTGGTTGCATGTGGAAGCCTGAAAAATATATTTCCTACCTCTGTGGCCTTGAACCTTGTTCTGCTTGAAGAACTTAAGATACAGAGTTGTGGGATTGAGGAGCTAGTTGCAAAGGAGCAGAATGCAATTGCAATTACAAAATTTGAACTACCTTGTTTAACATCCGTTACGCTAGCAAACTTGTTGAAACTCAAGAGGTTTTACCCTGGGGTGCATATTTTGGAATGCCCAAAATTGAAAAAGCTAGATGTGTTAAACTGTCAGAAAATGGAGCTGTTTGGACTGGAAACTAAGAACATTCCAACAACAGGGGATCAACTAGGCCAACTTGATGTTGCCATTGAGCAACCATTCTTTTATGTTGAAAAGGTAAAAGTTACTAGTAGCACGATACTAGTTTTGTTATTATAAGGCCGACATTGAAATATCTTTTATATGCTACCACTTATACTAATTGTTTTTATTTGCCAATCAGGTGGTTCCTAATTTGGAGTTCTTAACGTTGAGTGGAATTGAGGCTAGGAAAATATGGAAGGGGAAATTTCAAGAAGACCTCTTCCACAATATACGAAAGTTCTCACTGCAAGAATTTGAAGATAAAGTTGCTGAATTTCCATATTGGTTCCTCCATAAAATGCCGAATTTGAAAGAAATGACTGTGATTTCTAGTTCCTTCAAAGAACTGTTCCCTATTAGAAAGCACGTAACAGAGGAAAAGCAAACTGCAGATCTTGTGCGGCTTAGAGAATTAGTCCTGCTTAGTTTGCCAAGGTTGAAGAGTATATGCAAAGAAGGATTCCAACTTGATCCTGTGCTTGAGAAACTAGAAGAGTTGTATGTATGGGATTGCTCCAGCTTGGCAAATCTAATTCCTATATCCGAATCATTCAATTGCTTGACTCTACTCAAAGTAACTGAATGTGATGGACTTAAAAATTTATTTTCACCCTCGACCGCAAAAGGCCTTCTCCATCTTAAAGATATGAGAATAAAAAAATGCAAGATGTTACAAGAAATTGTAGCCAGGGTGGATAATGAGAACAAAATTGAAATTTCCTTCAGCCATATAGAATCCTTGAAGCTTTCCAGTTTGCCAAATTTGTCAAGTTTTTGTTCAGGGAATAACGACTTTGATTTCCCTTATTTAGAAGAGGTGTGTGTCAAACAGTGTCCGAGGATGAAGATATTTTCTGAAGGAGAGTTAAAAACCACAAGGCTACGAATTGTACATCAAGAAAAGAAAGATGAATCTTATTGGGAAGGAGACCTTAACTCTACCATAAAAAAAATGTACGAAGATAAGGTATGTTTATTTAACATACTAGTATACTTTCATTACAAACATATCTTATATTTTGTGTTGCTATAGATTTGACAATAACAGCAAAGCTACTATCCATATATATATCACATTTTTTTTTTTAATTTCTCTAGTAATAACTGATATAGTGAAATCAACAAAGAAGCATATTATTATCAAATTTTATCAAACATATATATTTGCTGATATTTTCTTCAAAACTGGACTGTTATTTTTATTTCTCTATTCAGCTTGGATATATTCACAAACAATCTCAGCTTAAGAAATGTTACCTCCAAAGCTTAAAGCAGAGTTTCAAATCACATATGCTTTTTAATAGTAAATGATTAAAAAGTTATAATTAATTAATATGACTGTAACAGTGGCACTCTCCTTGTAACTTTATGAACATATATAAGCAATTTTTGTGCTTGAAAACAGAAAACACAAATAGTTTCCAGAAACGTTTGCTAATATGCATTTTACTTTTTATCCTTCGAAAGACCAAAAATATTAAAATGTTTTCATAAAGTTTTAACTTAATGTCACTGCCGCATATTTATTTGTGTGACTTTTAAAATTAAATTCGAAAAGACATCTTTTGATAAGCACATGTACTAATTGACGATTTTTTTTTTTTCTGGTACATGCATACCACTAAATAGATAGTCAAAAGCACTTCCTAGTTTCTTTTTATGTGTTAAATGTATGGTCATATATTAAGCAATTGATGCTTGCTGTTTAATGTATATTGTTCAGGTTGGATTTTGGGGCATTGAAAAAATGAAATTTGATGAATATCCTGAGTTGATTGAGATATGGAATGGAAAACTCCCAGACTGGTCCTTTAGCAATTTGAAATCTTTGATCATGGACAAGTGTGACTTTTTGTCATATGCTATCCCATCACATTTACTATGCTCTTTAAGCAATTTGGAGGAGCTGCAGGTCAGTAACTGTAATTCCATAGAGGTGGTATTTGATCTGCAAGAAATCAAACAGACACATGCTTTGGTGCCATTACGCTTGAAAAAGATGACTCTAGAACATCTACCAAAACTAATGTATGTGTGGAACAAAGACCCCCAACAGATTGACTTCTGCCAACATCTGCAAGAGCTTATTGCTAAAGACTGTCAGAGCCTGAGAAGTATCTTTCCAGCATCTATTGCTAAACATCTAAAGCGACTTAATTTTCTTAAAATAGTTTGTTGTGGGGTTGAGGTAATCGTGTCGAAGGAAGAAGTTACAGAAGCAGATGCTATTTTTGTGTTTCCTCAGCTATACGTCCTGACTCTGTGGAAGTTACCTAATCTCAGAATTTTTTATCCACAGAGACATAAACTTGAATGCCCAAAGCTCAGGGCTTTATGTGTGTATCAGTGTCAAAATGTAGAGGCATTCGGCACAGTAGACGCAGAGGAAAAGGATGGAGTTGAAACCCGGCATCCATTGTTCTTGCTTGACAAGGTGAGTTTCGTTCTTTCTTTCTTCTCCTTAATAAAAGAAAACCTAAGGGTACAAAGTATAACAATAAAACTTGAAGCTGGATGCAGAGCAAGAGACATCTAAATTTAAGTATAATTGAAAGATTATTATTGGAACTTGGCCATTAATACCTACCAATATGCTCAAATGTTTTAA
>QAOA01004158.1:406636-498003 GCA_003255065.1 Cercis canadensis
TTTTTATCTGTCAAAATGAACCTTTTGATGTACGGTCATTTATTAAGCAATTGATGCTCTAAGTCTAAGTTCCATAACAGTGACTGCATGCTCACTAATTTAATGTATATTGTACAGGTTGCATTTTGTGGCATGGAAAAAATAAAACTTGATGAATTTCCAGAGCTGATTGACATATGGAATGGAAAACTTCCAGATTGGTCCTTCAGCAATTTGAAATCTTTGATTGTGGACAAGTGTGACTTTTTGTCATATGTGATACCGTCACATTTACTATGCTCTTTCAGCAATTTGCAAGAGCTGCAGGTAAGTAACTGTAATTCCATAGAGGTGGCATTTGATCTGCAAGAAGTTAACGTGAAGAACAGAGAAACTCTAAATGCAGTTGGTGCTCCTTTCAATGAAGAGGTGAACCCTTGTATCTGAGCTTGTTTGGCTTGAATTGCAGTAGAAACTTGCTTTTAAAAAAAATCAACTCTATTTGTGCAGGCCATATTCCCTAGCTTGGAGATAGTGATTTTCTCCCACATGGATAATTTGCAGAAAATATGGTCCAGCCACTGTGCTTCAGATTCCTTTAGCAAACTAAAAAAAGTGGAAATTAACTATTGTGACAAACTTGTGACTGTTTTTCCCTCCTATATAGTAAGATCACTTTGTCATGTAGAGACGGTGACAGTTACACAATGTGTTTCACTAGAAACCATATATGACCTCCAAGGCCAAAACATCAGAGATGCACAAGGCGAGCTAGAAACGAAATTGAAAAATCTGATCGTACTTCATCTACCCAATTTGAGAGATATATGGAATAGTGATCCTAATTCAGTTCTCAGCTTTAGCAATCTACAAACAGTACAAGTGGTTGCATGTGGAAGCCTGAAAAATATATTTCCTACCTTTGTGGCCTTGAATCTTGTTCTACTTGAACGTCTTACGATACAGAGTTGTGGGATGGAGGAAATAGTTGCAAAGGAGGAGAATGCAAATGCAATTACAAAATTTGAGCTACCTCGTTTAACATCTGTTACATTAGGACACTTGTTGAAACTTAAGAGGTTTTATCCTGGGGTGCACATTTTGGAATGCCCAAAATTGAAATGGCTAGATGTGTTCAACTGTCAAAAAATGGAGTTGTTTGAACTGGAAACTAAGAATTTTCCAGCAACAATGAATCAACTAGGCCAACTTGATGTTGCCATTGAGCAATCATTCTTCTCTATTGAAAAGGTAAAAGTTACTAGATACTAGTTTTATTATTATAAGGTAGACATTGATATATCTTTTATATGCTACCACCTATACTAATTTTGTTTATTGCCAATCAGGTGGTTCCTAATTTGGAGTTCTTGACATTGAGTGGAATGGAGGCTAGGAAAATATGGAAGGGGCAATTTCGAGAAGACCTCCTCCATAATATACAAAAGTTCTCACTGCAAGAATTTGAAGATAAAGTGGCTGAATTTCCATATTGGTTCCTCCATAAAATGCCGAACTTGAAAGGAATGACTGTGAGTTCTAGTTCCTTTAGAGAATTGTTCCCTATTAGAAGACTTGTAGCAGAGGAAAAGCAAACAGCAGATATTGTGCGGCTTAGAGAATTATACCTGTGGAGTTTGCCAATGTTGGAGAGGGTATGCATAGAAGGATTCCAACTTGATCCTGTGCTTGAGAAACTAGAAGAGTTGTATGTATGGAAGTGCTCTGGCTTGGCAAATCTAATTCCTACATCCGCATTATTCAATTTCTTGACTCTGCTCAAAGTAACTGAATGTGATGGACTTAAAAATTTATTTTCACCCTTAGCTGCAAAAGGCCTTGTCCATCTTAAAGATATGAGAGTAAGAGAATGCAAGATGTTACAAGAAATTGTAGCCAGGGTGGATAATGAGAATGAAAATGAAATTTTCTTTAGCCACTTAGAATCCTTGGAGCTTACATGTTTGCCAAATCTCTTAAATTTTTGTTCAGGGAAGAACAACTTTGATTTCCCTTATTTAGAAGAGGTGATTGTCAAACAGTGTCCGAGGATGAAGATATTTTCTGAAGGAGAATTAAGAACCACAAGACTACGAATTGTACATCAAGAAAAGAAAGACGAATCTTTTTGGGAAGGAGACCTTAACTCTACCATAAAAAAATTGTACAAAGATAAGGTATGTCAACTTAACATGTTTGTCCTTGTCAAAGGCCAACTTGGCTTACACCAACTCTCTTATATAGGTCCTAATAGCATTTATGCTAAAATCGGTCCCTCTTTCAAATATATATTTATTGTCTTCACTGCTTTAAATTAATTAGTTAGTCATATGTTTTTTGTAGTACGTTTGGAATATATTTCAATTTTACAATAAATTGAGCATCATCTTAAAGAAACATGAAAGAGAAGGATGTACATATTCAATTTACATCAAGAAATTTAGGGAAAGAAATGAAAAAGATTATATTTGAAAGTGGTTCACTTAACTTAAGCCACAAATTATTTCTTAGGAATTAGTTTTTGGAAAAGGGAAAAGAAGGTAAAAAGACTTGATAGACTCGGAATTATTTCCTCTTCTTCCTTTAGGGAAAAGGAAAATATATAAATCTCTTAGAAAGTTACAGTTCAATCCCATCACATAGTTATTTGTGTAGCTTTAACATTAACTTGTAGAAGGTATCTTCTGATAGGCACAAGTAACAACAAACTAAGCCAATTGTGTTAAATATTCTTTCGAAATTTCTAGCTTCTTTTTATGTGTCAAAATGAACATTTTGATGTATGGTCATCTATTAAGCAATTGATGCTCTAAGTTCCATAACAGTGACTGCATGCTCACTAATTTAATGTATATTGTACAGGTTGCATTTTGTGGCATGGAGAAAATAAAATTTGATGAATTTCCAGAGCTGATTGACATATGGAGTGGAAAACTTCCAGATTGGTCCTTTAGCAATTTGAAATCTTTGATCATCGACAAGTGTGACTTTTTGTCATATGTTATCCCCTCACATTTACTATGCTCTTTCAGCAATTTGCAAGAGCTGCAGGTAAGTAACTGTAATTCCATAGAGGTGGCATTTGATCTGCAAGAAGTTAACGTGAAGAACAGAGAAACTCTAAATGCAATTGGTGCTCCTTTCAATGAAGAGGTGAACTCTTGTATCTGAGCTTGTTTGGCTTGAATTGCAGTAGAAACTTGCTCTAAAAAAAATCAACTCTATTTGTGCAGGTCATATTCCCTAGCTTGGAGACAATGATTTTCTCCCACATGGATAATTTGCAGAAAATATGGTCCAACCAATGTTCTTCAGATTCCTTTAGCAAACTGAAAAAAGTGGAAGTGGTGGAATGCGGAAGCCTGAAAAATGTATTTCCTATCTCTGTGGCCTTGAACCTTGTTCTGCTTGAAGAACTTAAGATACAGAATTGTGCAATTGAGGAGCTAGTTGCAATGGACGAGAATGCAAATGCAATTACGAAATTTGAACTACCTCGTTTAGCATCTGTTACGCTAGTAGACTTGTTGAAACTCAAGAGGTTTTACCCTGGGGTGCACATTTTGGAATGCCCAAAATTGAAATGGCTAGATGTGGTATACTGTCAGAAAATGGAGCTGTTTGGACTGGAAACTAAGAGCTTTGCAGCAACAGGGGATCAACCTGGCCAACTTGATGTTGCCATTGAGCAACCATTCTTCTCTCTTGAAAAGGTAAAAGTTACTAGTAGCACAATACTGGTTTTATTATTATAAGGCAGACATTGATATATCTTTTCTATGCTACCACCTATACTAATTTTGTTTATTGCCAATAAGGTGGTTCCTAATTTGGAGTTCTTGACGTTGAGTGGAATGGAGGCTAGGAAAATATGGAAGGGGCAATTTCGAGAAGACCTCTTCTATAATATACGAGAGTTCGAACTGCAAGAATTTGAAGATGAAGTGGCTGAATTTCCATATTGGTTCCTCCATAAAATGCCGAACTTGAAAGGAATGTATGTGCTTTTAAGTTCCTTCAGAGAACTGTTCCCTATTAGAAGACTTGTAGCAGAGGAAAAGCAAACAGCAGATATTGTGCGGCTTAGAGAATTATACCTGTGGAGTTTGCCAAGGTTGAAGAATATATGCAAAGAAGGATTCCAACTTGATCCTGTGCTTGAGAAACTAGAAGAGTTGTCTGTATGGAAGTGCTCTGGCTTGGCAAATCTAATTCCTGCATCCGCATCATTCAATTTCTTGACTCTGCTCAAAGTAAATGAATGTGATGGACTTAAAAATTTATTTTCACCCTTAGTTGCAAAAGGCCTTGTCCATCTTAAAGACATGAGAGTAAAAGAATGCAAGATGTTACAAGAAATTGTAGCCAGGGTGGATAATGAGAATGAAAATGAAATTTTCTTTAGCCACTTAGAATCCTTGGAGCTTACATGTTTGCCAAATCTCTTAAATTTTTGTTCAGGGAAGAACAACTTTGATTTCCCTTATTTAGAAGAGGTGATTGTCAAACAGTGTCCGAGGATGAAGATATTTTCTGAAGGAGAGTTAAGAACCACAAGGCTACGAATTGTACATCAAGAAAAGAAAGACGAATCTTTTTGGGAAGGAGACCTTAACTCTACCATAAAAAAATTGTACAAAGATAAGGTATGTCAACTTAACATATTTGTCCTGGTCAAAGGCCAACTTTGCTTACACCAACTCCCTTATATAGGTCCTAATAGCATTTATGCTAAAATTGGTCCCTCTTTCAAATAAATATTTATTGTCTTCACTGCTTTAAATTAATTAGTTAGTCATATGTTTTTTGTAGTATGTTTGGAATATATTTCAATTTTACAATAAATTGAGCATCACCTTAAAGAAACATGAAAGAGAAGGATGTACATATTCAATTTACATCAAGAAATTTAGGGAAAGAAATGAAAAAGATTATATTTGAAAGTGGTTCACTTAACTTAAGCCACAAATTATTTCTTAGGAATTAGATTTTGGAAAAGAGAAAAGAAGGTAAAAAGACTTGATAGACTCGGAATTATATCCTTTTTTTCCTTTAGAGAAAAGGAAAATGTATAAATCTTTTAGAAAGTTACAGTTCAATGCCATCACATAGTTATTTGTGTAGCTTTAACATTAACTTGTAAAAGGTGTCTTCTGATAAGCACAAGTAACAACAAACTAAGTCAATTGTGTTAAATATTCTTTCCAAATTGCTTATTTTTATCTGTCAAAATGAACCTTTTGATGTACGGTCATTTATTAAGCAATTGATGCTCTAAGTCTAAGTTCCATAACAGTGACTGCATGCTCACTAATTTAATGTATATTGTACAGGTTGCATTTTGTGGCATGGAAAAAATAAAACTTAATGAATTTCCAGAGCTGATTGACATATGGAATGGAAAACTTCCAGATTGGTCCTTCAGCAATTTGAAATCTTTGATTGTGGACAAGTGTGACTTTTTGTCATATGTGATACCGTCACATTTACTATGCTCTTTCAGCAATTTGCAAGAGCTGCAGGTAAGTAACTGTAATTCCATAGAGGTGGCATTTGATCTGCAAGAAGTTAACGTGAAGAACAGAGAAACTCTAAATGCAGTTGGTGCTCCTTTCAATGAAGAGGTGAACCCTTGTATCTGAGCTTGTTTGGCTTGAATTGCAGTAGAAACTTGCTTTTAAAAAAAAATCAACTCTATTTGTGCAGGCCATATTCCCTAGCTTGGAGATAGTGATTTTCTCCCACATGGATAATTTGCAGAAAATATGGTCCAACCACTGTGCTTCAGATTCCTTTAGCAAACTAAAAAAAGTGGAAATTAACTATTGTGATAAACTTGTGACTGTTTTTCCCTCCTATATGCTAAGACCACTATGTCATGTAGAGACGGTGACAATTACAAGTTGTGGTTCACTGGAAACCATATATGATCTCCAAGGCCAAAATATCAGAGATCCACAAGGCGAGCTAGAAACGAAATTGAAAAATCTGATCATACTTCATCTACCTAATTTGAGAGACATATGGAATAGTGATCCTCATTCAATTCTCAGCTTTAGCAATCTACTAACAGTACAAGTGGTTGCATGTGGAAGCCTGAAAAATATATTTCCTACCTCTGTGGCCTTGAACCTTGTTCTGCTTGAACGACTTACGATACAGAGATGTGGGATGGAGGAGATAGTTGCAAAGGAGGAGAATGCAAATGCAATTACAAAATTTGAGCTACCTCGTTTAACATCTGTTACATTAGGACACTTGTTGAAGCTCAGGAGGTTTTACCCTGGGGTGCACATTTTGGAATGCCCAAAATTGAAATGGCTAGATGTGTTAAACTGTCAGAAAATGGAGCTGTTTGGACTGGAAACTAAGAACTTTCCAGCAATAGGGGATCAACTAGGCCAACTGGATGTTGCCGTTGAGCAACCTTTCTTTTCTATTGAAAAGGTAAAAGTTACTAGATACTAGTTTTATTATTATAAGGCAGACATTGATATATCTTTTATATGCTACCACCTATACTAATTTTGTTTATTTCCAATCAGGTGGTTCCTAATTTGGAGTTCTTGACGTTGAGTGGAATGGAGGCTAGGAAAATATGGAAGGGGCAATTTCGAGAAGACCTCTTTCAAAATATATCAACTCTCAGACTTCAAGAATTTGAAGATAAAGCGACTGAATTTCCATATTGGCTCCGCCAGAAAATGCCGAACTTGAAAGGAATGTATGTGCTTTCAAGTTCCTTCAGAGAACTGTTCCCTATTAGAAGACTTGTAGCAGAGGAAAAGCAAATAGCAGATATTGTGCGGCTTAGAGAATTATACCTGTGGAGTTTGCCAAGGTTGAAGAATATATGCAAAGAAGGATTCCAACTTGATCCTGTGCTCGAGAAACTAGAAGAGTTGTATGTATGGAAGTGCTCTGGCTTGGCAAATCTAATTCCTGCATCCGCATCATTCAGTTGCTTGACTCTGCTCAAAGTAACTGAATGTGATGGACTCAAAAATTTATTTTCACCCTTAGCTGCAAAAGGCCTTGTCCATCTTAAAGACATGAGAGTAAAAGAATGCAAGATGTTACAAGAAATTGTAGCCAGGGTGGATAATGAGAATGAAAATGAAATTTTCTTTAGCCACTTAGAATCCTTGGAGCTTACATGTTTGCCAAATCTCTTAAATTTTTGTTCAGGGAAGAACAACTTTGATTTCCCTTATTTAGAAGAGGTGATTGTCAAACAGTGTCCGAGGATGAAGATATTTTCTGAAGGAGAGTTAAGAACCACAAGGCTACGAATTGTACATCAAGAAAAGAAAGACGAATCTTTTTGGGAAGGAGACCTTAACTCTACCATAAAAAAATTGTACAAAGATAAGGTATGTCAACTTAACATATTTGTCCTGGTCAAAGGCCAACTTGGCTTACACCAACTCCCTTATATAGGTCCTAATAGCATTTATGCTAAAATTGGTCCCTCTTTCAAATAAATATTTATTGTCTTCACTGCTTTAAATTAATTAGTTAGTCATATGTTTTTTGTAGTATGTTTGGAATATATTTCAATTTTACAATAAATTGAGCATCACCTTAAAGAAACATGAAAGAGAAGGATGTACATATTCAATTTACATCAAGAAATTTAGGTAAAGAAATGAAAAAGATTATATTTGAAAGTGGTTCACTTAACTTAAGCCACAAATTATTTCTTAGGAATTAGATTTTGGAAAAGAGAAAAGAAGGTAAAAAGACTTGATAGACTCGGAATTATTTCCTTTTTTTTCCTTTAGAGAAAAGGAAAATGTATAAATCTTTTAGAAAGTTACAGTTCAATGCCATCACATAGTTATTTGTGTAGCTTTAACATTAACTTGTAGAAAGTATCTTCTGATAGGCACGAGTAACAACAAACTAAGCCAATTGTGTTAAATATTCTTTCGAAATTTATAGCTTCTTTTTATGTGTCAAAATGAACCTTTTGATGTATGGTCATCTATTAAGCAATTGATGCTCTTAGTTACATAACAGTGACTGCATGCTCACTAATTTAATGTATATTGTACAGGTTGCATTTTGTGGCATGGAAAAAATAAAACTTGATGAATTTCCAGAGCTGATTGACATATGGAATGGAAAACTTCCAGATTGGTCCTTCAGCAATTTGAAATCTTTGATTGTGGACAAGTGTGACTTTTTGTCATATGTGATACCGTCACATTTACTATGCTCTTTCAGCAATTTGCAAGAGCTGCAGGTAAGTAACTGTAATTCCATAGAGGTGGCATTTGATCTGCAAGAAGTTAACGTGAAGAACAGAGAAACTCTAAATGCAGTTGGTGCTCCTTTCAATGAAGAGGTGAACCCTTGTATCTGAGCTTGTTTTGCTTGAATTGCAGTAGAAACTTGCTTTTAAAAAAAAAATCAACTCTATTTGTGCAGGCCATATTCCCTAGCTTGGAGACAGTGATTTTCTCCCACATGGATAATTTGCAGAAAATATGGTCCAACCACTGTGCTTCAGATTCCTTTAGCAAACTGAAAAAAGTGGAAATTAACTATTGTGACAAACTTGTGACTGTTTTTCCATCCTATATGCTCAGACCACTGTGTCATGTAGAGACGGTGACAATTACAAGTTGTGGTTCATTGGAAACCATATATGACCTCCAAGGCCAAAATATCAGAGATCCACAAGGCGAGCTAGAAACGAAATTGAAAAATCTGATCATACTTCATCTACCTAATTTGAGAGACATATGGAATAGTGATCCTCATTCAATTCTCAGCTTTAGCAATCTACTAACAGTGCAAGTGGTTGCATGTGGAAGCATGAAAAATATATTTCCTACCTCTGTGGCCTTGAACCTTGTTCTGCTTGAACGTCTTACGATACAGAGATGTGGGATGGAGGAGATAGTTGCAAAGGAGGAGAATGCAAATGCAATTACAAAATTTGAGCTACCTCGTTTAACAACTGTTACATTAGGACACTTGTTGAAGCTCAAGAGGTTTTACCCTGGGGTACACATTTTGGGATGCCCAAAATTGAAATGGCTAGATGTGTTAAACTGTCCGAAAATGGAGCTGTTTGAACTGGAAAATAAGAACTTTCCAGCAACAGGGGATCAACTAGGCCAACTTGATGTTGCCATTGAGCAACCATTCTTCTCTGTTGAAAAGGTAGAAGTTACTTGTAGCAACCATTGAGCAACTTGATTCTAATTTTATTATTATAAGGCAGACATTTATATATCTTTTATATGCTACCACCTATACTAATTTTGTTTATTGCCAATAAGGTGGTTCCTAATTTGGAGTTCTTGACGTTGAGTGGAATGGAGGCTAGGAAAATATGGAAGAGGAAATTTCGAGAAGACCTCTTCCACAATATACAAAAGTTCTCACTGCAAGAATTTGAAGATAAAGTGGCTGAATTTCCATATTGGTTCCTCCATAAAATGCCGAATTTGAAAGGAATGACTGTGGGTTATAGTTCCTTCAAAGAATTGTTCCCTATTAGAAAGCACGTAGCAGAGGAAAAGCAAACTGCAGATCTTGTGCGGCTTAGAGAATTATACCTGTGGAATTTGCCAAGGTTGGAGAGGGTATGCATAGAAGAATTCCAACTTGATCCTGTGCTTGAGAAACTAGAAGAGTTGTATGTATGGAAGTGCTCTGGCTTGGCAAATCTAATTCCTGCATCAGCTTCATTCAATTACTTGACTTCGCTCCAAGTAACTGAATGTGATGGACTTAAAAATTTATTTTCACCCTCGACCGCAAAAGGCCTTCTCCATCTTAAAAATATGAGAATAAAAGAATGTAAGATGTTACAAGAAATTGTAGCCAGGGTGGATAATGAGAACAAAATTGAAATTTCCTTCAGCCACATAGAATCCTTGGAGCTTTCAAGTTTGCCAAATTTGTCAAGTTTTTGTTCAGGGAATAACAACTTTGATTTCCCTTATTTAGAAGAGGTGTGTGTCAAACAGTGTTCGAGGATGAAGATATTTTCTGAAGGAGAGTTAAAAACAACAAGGCTACGAATTGTACATCAAGAAAAGAAAGATGAATCTTATTGGGAAGGAGACCTTAACTCTACCATAAAAAAAATATACGAAGATAAGGTATGTTTATTTAACATACTAGTATACTTTCATGACAAACATATCTTATATTTTGTGTTGCTATAGATTTGACAATAACAGCAAAGCGACTATACATATATATATCACTTTTTTTTTTTTCAATTTCTCTAGTAATAACTGATATAGTGAAATCAACAAAGAAGCATATTATTATCAAATTTTATCAAACATATATATTTGCTGATATTTTCTTCAAAACTGGACTGTTATTTTTATTTCTCTATTCAGCTTGGATATATTCACAAACAATCTCAGCTTAAGAAATGTTACCTCCAAAGCTTAAAGCAGAGTTTCAAATCACATATGCTTTTTAATAGTAAATGATTAAAAAGTTATAATTAATTAATATGACTGTAACAGCGGCACTCTCCTTGTAACTTTATGAACATATATAAGCAATTTTTGTGCTTGAAAACAGAAAACACAAATAGTTTCCAGAAACGTTTGCTAATATGCATTTTACTTTTTATCCTTCGAAAGACCAAAAATATTAAAATGTTTTCATAAAGTTTCAACTTAATGTCACTGCCGCATATTTATTTGTGTGACTTTTAAAATTAAATTCTAAAAGACATCTTTTGATAAGCATATGTACTAATTGACTATTTTTTTTTTCTGGAACATGCATACCACTAAATAGATATTCAGAAGCACTTCCTAGTTTCTTTTTATGTGTCAAATGTATGGTCTCATATCTTAAGCAATTGATGCTTGTTGTTTAATGTATATTGTTCAGGTTGGATTTTGTGGCATTGAAAAAATGAAACTTGATGAATATCCTGACTTGATTGAGATATGGAATGGAAAACTTCCAGACTGGTCCTTTAGCAATTTGAAATCTTTGATCATGGACAAGTGTGACTATTTGTCATATGTTATCCCATCACATTTACTATGCTCTTTAAGCAATTTGGAGGAGCTGCAGGTCAGTAACTGTAATTCCATAGAGGTGGTATTTGATCTGCAAGAAATCAAACAGACACATGCTTTGGTGCCATTACGCTTGAAAAAGATGTCTCTAGAACATCTACCAAAACTAATGCATGTGTGGAACAAAGACCCCCAACAGATTGACTTCTGCCAACATCTGCAAGAGCTTATTGCTAAAGACTGTCAGAGCCTGAGAAGTATCTTTCCAGCATCTATTGCTAAACATCTAAAGCGACTTAATTTTCTTAAAATAGTTTGTTGTGGGGTTGAGGTAATCGTGTCGAAGGAAGAAGTTACAGAAGCAGATGCTATTTTTGTGTTTCCTCAGCTATACGTCCTGACTCTGTGGAAGTTACCTAATCTCAGAAATTTTTATCCACAGAGACATAAACTTGAATGTCCAAAGCTCAGGGTTTTATATGTGTATCAGTGTCAAAATGTAGAGGCATTCGGCACGGTAGACGCAGAGGAAAAGGATGGAGTTGAAACCCGGCATCCATTGTTCTTGCTTGACAAGGTGAGTTTCGTTTTTCTTATTTTAACCTTGTCTGGTCCATTTTCAAGAATCATTTCTTTCTTCTCCTTAATAAAAGAAAACCTAAGGGTACAAAGTATAACAATAAAACTTGAAGCTGGATGCAGAGCAAAGAGACATCTAAATTTAAGTATAATTGAAAGATTATTATTGGAACTTGGCCATTAATACCTACCAATATGCTCAAATGTTTTAATAAAGTTTACAACATTTAATTTGTTCATTAATTACCAAATATTCTAGAATTATCAAATCAGACCTGTCACAAAATTAAAATGACACAATACAAATGTGTGAATAATGTATCTGAGAAGTGATGTATTAATAATATACATTTTAATGGAAAAAGTAACATGTTTTCCTTTAATTTAGAGTCATATTACATATTTAATTAGTTATCAATGTAAGAAATATTAACTCAAAAATTTCTTATTCTTAATTGGTTTTATAGGTAAATCCCAATCTAGAGGAGTTAGCGTTAAATCAGAAAGCTGTCACAAGCATAAGGAATGACCAATTTCAAGCAGATCTCTTTCACAAAGTGAACATTCTTTATCTAGAAAGCTTTCATGATGAACCACTAACTTTTCCATATAGCATCCTTGAAAGATTTCCTAATCTCTATGAACTTCGTGTGACTCGTAGTTCCTTTGAGGAGATATTTCCATGTCAAGAACCATTTTTTGATCATATGGGAAAGATTTCACCAATAAAGGAATTACGGCTTGCCTATCTGGACCAGCTTAAGAATATAACGAATGCAGATTCTCAATTTGAGCTTATTCTCCAGAATCTAGAAAAGCTGGATGTTGAATGTTGTTCTAGCTTGATAAGTGTAGCACCATCTTCTACTTCTTTTCATAATCTTACCACTCTAATTGTGTGTGGCTGTCATGGAATGATATATTTACTAACATCTTCAACGGCCAAAAGTTTGGTGCAACTCAGAAAATTGAAGATAGATGATTGCAAATTGACAGCGGAAATTGTAACAGACATTGGAGAAGTTGAGGGAAATAGAATTGCAATGAAGAAATTGGAGTATTTGGAACTAACTGGTTTAACAAACTTGAAGACTTTCTGTTCCCACAATCATGCATTCGAATTCACATCATTGATTGAAGTAACTGTTAAAGGATGCCCCAAAATGAACATGTTTTGTCAAGGATTCTTGGTTACACCAATTTTGGAGGGTGTGTTAATAGAAGATGATGAAGTACGTTGGGAGGACAACCTTAACAAAACAATAGAACAATTATTCATGGAAAAGGTATGTACAAAATATTTGTTGTTTCCTCCAGTTCCTAGGAAATACACGAAATCATGTGTGTACTAGAGAATGTATGAAAATTGAAAATGAAAATTAACATGTTCTGCATTTATAAATCTTCTTTAATTTTTAGATGATGAATTGAGAATTTAAAAATATATGCTGAATTTGCTCTTGCAGGATGGCCAGAATTCTGTAGAAGGCTGAGTCTATTGTCTATTTGATACCATTCAGGTTTGTCCATTGAAATTCTGCAGTGAAAAACATCTGTGTTTTTTAGTCAGACTTGCTTTCTCTCATTATAGACTTGTTTCTTGGAAAATCATATATTATATCTCTCCCTTAATTAATAGCAATGGGACACCTCACCTCCTCTTGTATGTCCTACTTAGGAGTACTAGGAAATTAGATTTGAAAAGACAAACAGAACATTAATTAGGAATATCATTTCACTCTCATTTTGAGAAGATTTGATACATTGGTTTACACAAAATTGAAAGCTTCTAAATTAAACAATGTCAATAACCAAGTTTAGGTCTTACATTTAATTCCACATTCTCCCAATATCCCTAGTTAAAAAATTTAGCTTCCTCAATATAATGGCAAAAAAGAAAAAGGAAGAAGAAAACAATTATGGCATCTGACCACCAATATTAGTTGCTGATTTACTATTTACTATTTACTTTTAATTTTCTTGTGCTTTTGGATGACTTGGATAAGTAATAAATACATATAATTGACAAATGACTTCAAAAATTTTGTTTTGTTTTTGTTTTGTAATTCAGAATGAAGCAACATTTACAAATTAAGTAATGCGTTTGAGGATTAATGATACTTATTAATAATAAGTTTATGCTGACAGATAATTGAAGAAACAAGTATTGTTGAGCTGCAGTCTAAGTGTGAAAAGCTACAGAGGAGTTCCCTAGCTTTGAATTCATCTTTGTGAATGATTGATTTTTATTTTTAGTGTTTGTTTCTGGCACGTTCTCTGTTTTTATTATTTGTTGTGAATTTCTTGGTGTTTGGACTGATCATTCCAGCTACTTGAGTCTTTAAAAATAAACTTCGGTTGTGAAGATATAACAGTGGTCTGATTCTAATGCTTTCCCTCTTGCAAGTATTAGCGTTGGCAATCTAGAGCTTTATGTATGTGAAGTTGTGAACTGTTGATACTTCACTAATAGAAGAACACAAAATTTTGACAAAGGTACTTTAGATCAATGTTGATAGAGGTGGTTATGTTAAGCCTAATAGTTATGTTTTTCTCAAGAACTTCAAATTTATCCATACATGTTCTGAGACATTTTTAGAAATAAAATTCTTGGAAATGTTGTTCCAAAAATTGTAAAATCAATCAGTAAAACAAACGCTATTTTCTTGGTATTCATTGATCTTAACAACATGAAGAAATTGAATACTACATGAGACTTGTAATTTCAAGATAATTACATATAAATTACCTTATTTTATTGGTATTGACAGTTAAAAAGATTGAACTCTTAGTTATTTAAAATGTCAAAAAAAGAAACATTCTTAATTATTTGATCAAAGAGACTTCATTTAACTTGTCAAGAAATCAAAATCATTCACTTCGAAAGCATAATCCATCAGTGTCCAAAGTCCAGTCTTATCCTCCAATGCTCATCAAATGACATGCAACTGTCCAGTCTCTGTCACCTGTTGATTTTGGCTTAGGGAGGAGGCAATGAGTGGAGACAGCTCCAAATTCTATCCTTAATTCATGGATTCAATGTTCTTAGTTCGTAAATTGGTGATTATATGAGGGATTATTATGTGATCTAACCTGCATGTGTGTGTCAAATGTTGTTGCCGGCGGCAAAGTCTAAGAGAACATATAAAGATGGGAAGGAAGTATGAATGAGAGAAAATGACAAGGTAACTTTGCAATTCTTAAAAGGTAATAGGTGTTCATGTTAAGTCAGCATAATTGATCCTATGCTACTTTCAACATTAGTGGTAGGTGATGTGAGTCATTCCTGACCGTTCTTTGGTTGTTGCATCGATGCGTCCCAAACATATATAAGTTGCATCCTATAATTCTTAATTTATTTTTTTCTTTTTTATTTTAACGGTAATGATATTATCAGGTCAATTTTTGCAAACTAATATTAAGTCTCTCCCTAGATGATTTTAAAGGTGTACCCCTACAATAGCCTAGTGCACTCAAGGGAAACATTTTCCTGTGTTGACCCCAAGATTCGAATATTGGCTAATTTAATTGAAACTATTGTATCCTTACCACCAAGCCAAACTCTTGGGATGATTCCAAACCTATTTGAAATAATATATACTCTTAGTAAGTGAAAGTGAATATTAATTAACTTAGAAAAAATGGTTAACTTAAAAAAAAAAAAAAAAATTAGTATCAGATGCCCTCTTGAATCCGTCTCTAGTCCCTAACAACAAACCTAAAGTTTCCCTTTTAAAGTTTCTATCAAGCACTTATCCAGCTACTAATATTAATTGCTAACTGTCACTATACTTTCTATTCAATTTCTAGCAATTAATTAATGTCCTAATTAGAAATACGAGCTATTTTATTTAGGCCTCCCCAAATATATGCCAAAATTAGGTGAACCCTTCACTTGATACCTTAGCCTTAACTCAAAAGCATAGCCCTTATCAGTTATCAGTCTCTGCTAGGGATGGCAATGGGGCGGGGATGGGGCAGGGCAAGCAGTCCCCGTCCCCATCCCCGAAGGGCATGGGGATGCCCCATCCCCGGACCCATCCCCGGCGGGAATTTTTCAGCATTCTCATCCCCGCCCCACTAAATCCCCATCTGCCCCATGCCCCGCCCCATTTACCCATACAACCATACTTTTTCTTTAAATATACACAATTTACAAGTTTAATCTATCGATCACGATTTCTAATTAAAATTCAAGTTTAATCGAACAAGATAATATAAATAATGCTCAAATAACATCATCAAAAATTCAAGATATCTTCAAGCAACAACAATAACACAAATAATATTCAAACAAAATTATAAAAATTGTTCTTAAACAATTATAAAAGTCAATAAGAAATCATAATAAGTACAAAAGGCTCCAAGCAATTAAAATAAGTACAATTTATGAAGTTCTAATGTTGGTTGAAGTCGAACCACTCTCCATATTCTACAAAACCAACAAAAAAAAAAAATTTAGGTTTGGGGAAAATAGAACTCAAAGTCGAGGGACTGAAGGAGGAAGGGTCAGGTCAGTGTATTGGTGATTTAGTGTGGGAAAACCTTAGGCCATAATGACGCCGTTTTGTGAAGAAATTTTTTTAAAAAAATTTATGTAATGTCTTATATATATATATATATATATATATATATATATACAGTACGGGGTGGGGCAGGGCGGCCCCATCCCCAGACCCGCCCCTATCAAATTACCCATCCCCATCCCCATACCCATTTTTCTGCCCCATACCCATACCCGAACGGGTAAAAAAACCGGGGCCCCATTGGGTCTGGGGCAAATTGCCATCCCTAGTCTCTGCTTTGCTATAGAAGCTAAGATTTGCAATGTCTTCTTCTAAAGAGAGTTCAACTGACTCATAATAAAGCAAAGGGTTAGGGTACAAAGCAAAAGATTTCGGTTCGATGGCTATAAGGCCCATTGGACCCATTGATGCTAGATACCCAAACAATAATCTAGGTCGGCCCATTAGGTTGTTGTACTTGACCCATCAAAAGGGTATTAGTAGGACAAGACCCATAAAAGCCTCGTTGGCAGTACCAGTTTGCCGAGCCACTGTGTCATCAATACCAGCTAGAACAAGGTTCCCATCTTGGCCAAATGTGAGATTGGCACCTCACATACTAGGTTGCCACGATTAGCCTCCCAAACCCAGCGCATGATGGACTCAGACCGATGATGACCCATGCGTAGCGCGAGGGTGAAAGCATTAGGTGTGGTGTTGTAGAAGCAAAGGGTGAATGAGAATATAGCAATGGACAAGACACGGTAGCTAGCCTCATACTCAACTATGTAGTTGCCGAATTTGCCTTGGTTTGTCGCTGAAAGTAGCAGAGGATGGCACAATGGCTTGGGTTGCAAATGAAGAGAGGACAGACACTAAAACAATGTATAATGGAAGAAGAGGAGTAAACCTAGGCATATATATGACGTGGCGTACCCATGACGTACTCGTACTCCTATTTTTTGAAAAATATTGTACCGGCGTTTTGTACCCGTACGGCCGTACCCGTACCCGTGCAACATAAGTCTCCACTAAAATATTTCTCTTGCCCCACACTCTCATTACTACATTATTGTGGTAACATTTTAGAGTAAAACTTCTTCACATGTGAGGTTAAGAGAGAGAAAAGTAATCATTTTTTTAGTAATAAGTAAATGACACACAACTCAAAAAATAAATTAGTTTACTTTTGAGTTTTTGCAAACCTACTGTGCCTTAAAAAAGATCTTCTTAAAACTCTCAATTATTCTATTTTTTTAATTTTATTGGTCACCTTTTAATTTCCCTTTTTTTATTTTTATTATATTTTCTCTTAGCATACATATATATTAAATTCACCCTTTCTAGACACATGAAAAATTTAGTGAAAATGCTAAACTTTTTTTTTTGTTTATATTTTATTTTATAGTTTGCATGAATTTGACGATTTATTTTTATTTGTCCTTTATTCTATGTTTCTTTAAGAAATTAAAATTTTGAATTATATCTATATGGTATGTTTGATTGGGTGTATATTATATTTTTATAAAGATCTTAAATCTATAAATTTCTTCACCAAAAAGAAAATAATTTTATTTTTCTTCACTATTATATTATTAAACTGATTTTAAATATATACAATTTTTACTACTAAAATATAGTATCATATTTTTGAATATCAATATAAATATTTTAATATTTATTCTCTTAGTTAAAATTTGCCTCACTAATCAAAATCATTCATTTCGAAAGCATAATCCATCAGTGTCCAAAGCCAACTCTTATTCTTCAATGGTCATCAAACGCCACGCAACTCTCTAGTCTCTGTCACCTATTGATTTTGGCTTACGGAGGAGGCAATGAGTTGAGACAGCTGCAAACTCTATCCTTAATTCATAGATTCAATGTTCTTAGTTTGTAAACTGGTGAAGAATCCCTTTATACTTCACTAATAGAAGAAAACAAAATTTTGAGAAAGGTACTTTATATCAATGTTGATAGTGGTAGTTATGTTATGCCAAATAGTTATATTTTTCTCGATTTTGGTAAAACGGAATTCATTAATCAGTCAAGAAAGAAACACAACCGGATAAAATAGTAACATTTTTCCACATCTATAAATACATATATCTCTTTTTTCTCTCTATCAAAAAGCTTAAATGTAACACCCCATGCACCCTAATCAACAATGTCATTGTAAGTATGTATTCTTAAGTTACTATTTGATTCTATGAGTATTTTGTATTGTACTTTGGTGAAACCAGTAGGGAAATCTTTCATTTAAAAAATGAAACCAAGCTGATATGCATAGGCATTTGTTACAAATGGAAGAGATTGCTAAGATAAAAGCAGAGAAGAATTCAAGTTTGAGGGCAGTTGAATTGTTGAAATTCGGTGGCACTAAAGATGGATTTACTTGAAATCAAATCGATTCATAACTTTAAATGAGAAGCAGTTGAATTTGACCCACAAATTTTCAATAATCTTACCAATTCAAATCAGTTTTATGTTTGTTCTTATTCTCTTCCTTCAATTTTAATTTTTCATGCTGTTTTGTATCCATAAGCAGAAGTAAAATTTGGTAACTTTTGCATGTAGTTTTAACTTATTCCACTTGCCATTAAAATAGTATCCGTACCATTTAAGGTATCTACCTTCTACAGTAGTTTCTGACTTTCTATAGAAATGTTTGATCCTGGTTGCTAGAAGCCGTGGACAAAAAATATTCTTTTTCCTTTTGGTGAACACAGAAGAGCCTCATGAATCTGGGGAAAAAACTATTATAAATTTATTACAAGTATATGTTAATATTTCTATTATTCAGAGTTGAACTCTTTAATACTGACATAACATATTGCTAATAAGTTGAACACTTCAAAAAAGCTTATGTAAGGCAGTGTTGATACCTTAAGAATGTGTCTTGCGATTTTCAATAATGATACTTAATAAAGGTGTTTGCTAAGCTATATCCCTTTTAGGTGTAGCATTACCCACCTCTTTCATTGAGAGTTTTCTAGTGGGACTTACATAGTAAATTTGGTATCATTGTGAAAATCTCGAAAAACTAAGTCCCTTAGTATGTGACATAACACACAGTTCCTTATAAAATCAAATAATGACATGATATAAGAAAACATGTTAGATTTCATTTTTTGGCAAAAGTTAAATTATGAGTAAAACCTTTTAGTCCTTGAAAAATGCAGCCACTAACAAATTCGTCTTCCAAAAATTTTCGGTGACAAATTGGTCATTGAATTATTATTTCGCTGACAAATTAGTCCTCTGGTAGGCAAGATCAGTGAAAAGAAAATGAGGACTTGAATGAGAAAAGGAGGGCTTAAACATAGCTAGGCAAGATCAGTAAAAAAAATTTAGAAAATGGGTCTGTAGGGGTCTAGAACTTCTCTCATTAAAGTACCAGAGGACTAATTTGTCAGACTGAATAATAATTCAATAACCAATTTGTCACTGAAAATTTTTGGAGGATGAATTTGTCAGTTGCTGCATTTTTCAAGGATTAAAAAAGGGTTTTACTCTTAAATTATTTGTTTGGTATGCTTTTTTATATCGTATTGTTCTTGTATTTTGTAAAGAACTATATATTTTGGGACATATTAATTCAATTTTTTTGTGATATTTGTAATAACGCTAAATTTACTTTTATAACTTTTTCCTTCCTTTTCACTTTTACTTCAACTCCCAAATAAGGGGAAGGTAATTGCCATAATTTTCTTACTTAAACATACAAACGAGGAGAAGGTAACTCCCCCTCCTTCCCCTTACCTTTCTTTCCTTTCCCTTTATAATGCATTCCATTCCATCCCCTTCAAATTCCCAAACAAAGCATAAAAGAATTCAGAATTGCAATAACATAGGTTCAGTTCAATTATAAGTAGAATTAGTATAAATTAGATATTATTAGGTTAAACTGCAATTAGATTTTGAAAATAGTATTACTTGGGACATATCGAATCAATTTGAACAGCAGTACCTATACAAGTAAGTCGACTCAAAACAGTATGATATCGATAAATAAGGTTAAAAATAAAGAGATTGGGAAAGAATAAGATCAAACACAAGATTCTCTTGGTTCAGCTTAAAGCTAGCAACAACAGTTTTGGCAGGGCTCACTAGCAACCTAACCTTTACTTGTTCAGCAAGCTCTGTTATGTAACCCTCTTTTAATTTCTACAAGAGGCTTTCTCAACTCAAATTTACGGCTTTAGAATTTTTAATTTGACGGTTAAATTTATGAAATTCACATTCTATAAAGAGTTATTCGCTCAGTGTAAATGGATTCGCACTCATATACACACGCATAGATAAAAGTGATACCCATATTTTAGTATCTAACTTCCCTTTTCTCAAAATCTCATTTCCATAGATTTAGTTACTAAAAAAGACCGTTTGTGTCTATATTCCACTCTTTAAGAAAGTAATGACTTAAAAGAATTGCATCATTGCATGATATTTTATCCTTCCTTTCCACCGGCTTCTATCATGGTTGCAAAATCAAGGAGAAAAAACAAAAACTAAATGAAAAAAAAATGATTGTTTTCATTGTTGAATCTTTACATACTCCCTTGTCGCCAGCTACCTGTCCTATATCTACTTCCAAGGTGGTTAAGATGCGAAGGGCGTATTGCAACTTTCTCTCAGTAGTTTAAGGTTACTAAGTTTGTCTTTGCCGTTGTTAATATATTATTCGCCCATTTTACAATATCTGATTACCCTTTCCCTTACGTTGGAGCAACTTAATAAGAGGAAGAGGATAAGATATTCTTCCTATCTTACTCTTATATAATATTTTTTGATAAGTAGACTACGAAATGCTTGTTTTCTTTTTTGGTAAGACAAATGGGGCAAAGCCCAGCTAGGAAATGTTTTATCATATTAGTATAGGTTAGGGTAATTAGTAAAAATTGATAATTACCCTTAAATGTTTGTAAGGCTCTATTTGGCTCATTGCATAGGATCAAATTGAATTATACGAGTGTCCATGGATACTATTGTATAAACTATCCGTTCTATAAACTTTTATATTATATAATGTTTGTTGTGCCATTATATATATATATATATATATATATAACATATATGATTGTACAGTTGTAATCTTAGTTTATGTTTAGTAATGGATGATGGATAATAGCTCAAGCGATCATATATCTAATCTAGCTTTAAGATTAAGGAAGCTCTTAAGATCCGAGAACCAATCTTGTTAAACATGTTTCTTTGTGGTCGTTGTGGCAACACTATAATTGTAATCCTATCTTATGTTTGCTACCCCATTTTGTTTTTCTTCCTTTGTACATGTATTTTCACATAATATATAGATACGGCCCTCCTTTCTCTTTCCAAAACTTATAATAATGACCTCTCTCTCTCTCTTTTCTTTTTTTTGATGTGATAATAATGACCTCTCTTGAACTTTGAAATAATGCTACAACTTAATCCAATCAATTAAGTCAACCATTAAGTCATAGTCAAAGGGGGCAAACATAGTATAAATTGTCCATATTAATATCCCAAATTAGCAATTAAATGAGCAACAATTCTGAAAAGGGTAGGTAGGCATAATTTAACATCCACAACTATTGCCAAAATTTATCTACCATAATTGTCACTGTTTGACTTTTAACTAGGGGTATTATGGGCATCTTCTATTATTTTTATCCATTTTGACTTTGATTTAGCAGTTGATTAATTTAACCGATTGAACTAAATTATAGTTATTTTTCCAAAGTTTAGGAAATGTCTCAATAGGTTTTGAAAATAGAGGGTGAACCATGAATATTATATGAAAATACATGAGAAAAGAAGGTATTTTACTTTAATATATAATTGGTTTGGGGTTAAAAAAGTTTAACGGATATGCCTTTAACCCTCAATCAATGTTAAACTGTTACTTTATTTTACTTATGTTATGTGACGCACAAAAAGAAAAGCAAACTAAATAAATAAAGGAAGTCTATGGACTAATGTTGTATATATTGAGAGAGTATTAGTGTTTTTTTTTCTTCTTACCGTCAAATAGATATTTAGAGCTAAATTTTTTAATTACAGATACAAGGAAATGAGATTTAAACATGAGATCTCAACTATTTTAAAAAATCTCCAAAGTAATTTTGTTGTATGTGTTTGTGTAGAGAATACTAGTTGTTTAGTATCTACATTCCCCCAACAGTGAATTAGGTATGGTAAAAGACTTGGTATTCAAAAATCATTGAGTTGTTTGGTACATATTTAATATTTCTGAGAATGTGGAAAGCTGTGGGAATCCACATTTTCAGTGAATAAAAAATTAAAAAATGGTTTCATACAGAATACAATGCCCCCTTGATAAACACTTAATTTTTCTTATTTAGCACTGAAACACATACAATTAAGAATTTTATTACATGTGGACTTATAGCTCCTCGAATAAATATGTTTTTCCACCCACATGCAAGAAACTTAAGATCTCACTCACTCACTCACTCTCATACACTCACCTCACCTTCCCTTATTTTTCTCCACTCCACTGCACTGCACCCATGACACTCTATATGGGTTTTTTTTTTTTATTATTATTTGTTTTTATTTTAGCAACTACTTAAACTTTGTTTTATTCATGTGATGCCATGCATTACATAAATCTATTAGTTATATATTTTTTTAAAATTCATTGAGCTAAATAGTAGCAGTACTTTTTTCCAAATAGGTATGACAAGGAAGAGGATGAGATATTTTCAACTTTGATAAGGGACAAGAAAGAAGAAAAAAATTGTTCAGTTTTGACCACTGAGTACTTCAACCTCTGCTCTGTTTCTGAGTGGGTCAAGGTGTGCAGAGCAGATCATAACCTTTTTTTGTAATCACTATTGCATTAAACAAATGTTGGTTGGTCGATTTTTCTAACTTTTCAACAATTGAATTCCATGCGGTTGTGGCCAACAAGAGAGAAATGAAAAATCTATATGGATACGTTTTTTAATTTCAGAAGAGAATGGAAGACGAAACAGAGAAGACCAATACAAGAGGCTTACTCCATATATACTCAAAACAGAGGTGGGAGACTTTCTGTTTTAACAACAAATTATTATGTTTGTTTTAATATAATTTTCTGTTTGCACGCCAACATTCTACTTAACACATTTGGATATGAGTCTCATAGATTTAGTTATAAATCATCATCTTCAACATTTGGTCAGAGTTTTGGGTATTTATGGAACAACTTTTGGATATGACTCATTATACTCATCATTCTCACAAGTTGGTTGGCGTCTTCCAACATACAATATGAAAGATTTTGAAAAATTTTAAATGGATTATGATAATTTTTACTACTCTTACATGACGTAGATTAATTATTGTGACTATGTAGAGCAACATTATCAATTTTCTCTTAGATTATATCCAAGTTCTAGATATCTACCTCCTAGACATTCTACTGTTAATTGATTTGAAATTTCTAACATATCTTTATTGATTATGTATTGTGTAATTTGGTTAAAAATGTAATTATTCAACACTATATTATCTAATTTTATTTATCTCTACCAATATTATTATGTTAGAATCATTTAAAATTGAAAAAAAAATATTGCTTAAAATTATTTGAAACATTTCTTTAAAAATCTTCCATTTTCATAATTTTTTTTGAAAAGTTTCTATTTTTAAAGTGACCAAAATAGTGTCCCGAAATAAAATTTTGTTCCCTTGCTTCTTCATTTTTTTTTTATTTTTTTTAAAAAATAACCTTTAAATGGGCTTTTCTAAAATGTAGTGATCACGTGGCCTCACATGCTTAGTCACCAGAGGTCCATAGTCAAATCTTAAGAGTGTGTGAGAACTTCCCAGAAAAATTAACTAATATATTTTTATTTCAATCTAATAATAATATTCGATATTTTTATTTCAAGCTATAACTCTTGTGTGTAAATAATTACTTGTGGCTTATTAGCTTAAATAAGTTAATGGGGTTTGCATACAAAATTCATTGGGGTCAGCAAAATAGCATGTTTTCAGTAAGTGTGGGTATTCGTCTACGTTAGGATATACGTGGTTCCGCTATTGGTATAAGATGCTTGCTTTTACGCGGTATTAGATGCCTCTGTGATATCTTGGATCTCAATGATGTAATATCATATACTCTTTCGGTACACACCAAAAATGAATTGAATTAAACTCAAATTCTACCGCACTACAACCATATAATTTGTAAAACCTTATATCATAAAATATGTGAGTATGCTAAAGTGTTTGACTTACATTTTTATTTTATTTTATAAATATAGATTTTTGCTACACTTACATTATTATATATTCAACTTTGTGACCTTTTCTCGTTGAAGACATTATGAAACTGCAATATATACAAACTTGCATTCGGTAAGTTTCACTAAAAAATTTGATATCATACAAACCCTACAGTTAAAGGGCAAGAAACAGCATTGCTTTAGAACAAGTACAGTTCCAGAGCTGAGAATGGAAATTGTTATTGCTGTTACTGAAAAAGTTTTAAAATATACGGTGGCACCTATTGGACGACATTGCTTTAGATAAAAGGTCAGTATGAGCATGCATGGCTTTAGATAAAGTAAAAGCAAGTGGCCGACAAATTAATTTGCAGAATTATGTGGTCTATCATGCAGGCATGGCTTAATAAAAAAACAAAAGAAAATTAAAGTGAACATTCTTTCCCTTGCGCGTGCCATGTCTACCCATGAATCTTGTGCTTTCCTTTCATCTAAAATAATACTTATTGACGTTGTGATTATTACATCCATAATACTTTCTTCAGCTCAGAAAGTGAATTGGAAATTTTCAAGCTCACATTGTCATTCACAGATCCTCTGCAATTACTTACTCTGCACTTTGCATTCACACCATTCATTCTCATACGACCCCCTTTTTCGATTGAAGAGTCCGGGATCCACTCCAAATCTGAAACTATTTTCTTGCTCTTCTTTCTTCTTCAAATTGATTTCTTTAACTCTCATTCACACCCGTTTTCGCCAGCAAGTAGTCCAATATCTTCTTCCAACGTGATGAAGACGCCAAGGGCTCATAGCAACTTTCTTTTTGGTTTTTTAAGCCAGTCCACCGTTTTCTACACGCTCCTTCAGTGGTCTATTTTTTAAGCCAGTCCACGGTAAACGCTTCCATCATGGATATTATATTCTAATCTTTTTTTTTTTTTTTCATAAACTTGTTCTCCATTTCTAAAATATGGAAATATCTCCCGCACAGCACTATTTGAAAACACTTAACGTATAAATCTAATTTCAACTGAATTAAAAGAGAACTCTGAATTAAGTGTAACTCCCTTTGTTCTTTTATGTGTCGTTTTAGGAAAAAATCAATAACCGCAATATTTAACCTTGAAACACAAAATACCATTAATAAAAAGTTTAAATTCTAAATTGAACGACACAATCTCAAATGAGGCTTTTTCAGTCACAAAAGAAAATAACAACATCTGAACTCATGCAAAGCTTTTTGATATAATCCAGTGTGCAGTAGCTTATCCAAACAGCGCCAATATTCAGTCCAGTCAAACGATTTGGTGAGTTTAACATGCCAGCTTTAATTTAGAGAAAATAATTAATATTAAAAAAATACTGTTGTGTTCAAAATTTTCAAATTTTGAGAGTATGTTTCAAAGCATAAATATTTTTTTTTAGCAATCCAAGAATCAGAGCTTAACTCCAACTATTGAATGGAGCTAGATTTACTACATGTGAGACAAGTTATCATTGTTTCTAAGAGTTCATTTTGTTAATAAGAGACCTCAAACACAAAATACTTTTATTGCAAATAGAACCTTATAACTAACTAATCTACAACATTGTTGGCATTGGAAATATAAATATTTAGAGATATATTTTTTAAAGTGAATTAATCTAATTAAAAGTATAATTTTCTCTAGGATGAAATTTTTTGGTCTAAGGAAGTTAAGGCTAAAAATAAAACATAATAAAAACCTTCAAATGAAAAAGGCGTGTGTATATTTTGAGAAATACTCTTTGAAAATACGATGTATTTCCCAGACCCAATCATGGCTGATTGAACCTCGACCGTTGATTAAAACGACGATGGGGTTATAAGTGTAAATAAACTGAAACCCGGGCGCAGTTTGAGTGAGTAGTAACTAGTCTAGTTGAGTCATGTCACTTGAGTCATGTTGATTAGATTTAAGCCGTCTATTCTATTTAAGGTCATTTCAACCATTAAAATACATTAATATTTAATGGTTAAAATGAGCTTTAATGGAATGAACGGCTCAGATCTAAGCAACATGACTCAAGTGACATGACCAGATCCAAATCCAATAACTAGTACTGATGGCCGTGGGACAAAGTGTTACACGGTGTGAATAGGACCAGTCTGGCAAGAGTGGAGTAGTAGACTGACACGTAGACAGTAGAGATTGAGGTAGTGACGTCGGTATAATCCTTCGCCGACAATAGTATTCACCATTCATGACTTGGTTGGAAGCACGATACACTAAAATACGAGATTTTGTTGTGGTTTTTCCGTCTTAAGAATTCCAAAGTCTGTGTGTTGGGAGAGAAAAAGAGGTTATGTTTCAACAAAGAAGAAAAATAAGAGAAAAGTTTATGGGTTAGGTAATGGACATTCATTCCAACATTTCATCTTCATATAAATAAATGAAATAATCATGGACATTCTATCAATCATTGACAAGACTTGGTTCATTAAAAAATTGTGTATGGCAATTACTTGCAAGGAATAGACAGAATGAGTAGATAGATAGCTTGGCCTAGTGCCTATGAATCATTTACTCTGCAGTTTGCTTTCACTTTGCTGTCCTTGACTTTCTCAGATCCTCTGCAACAATTTACTCTGCAGTTTGCACTTGGCATTCACATCCTTCATTCTCATACAACCCTGCTTTTGTTCTGTCATCCACACAAAATCTGAAATCATTTAACTGTTTGCCTTTCCTTCCTCTCCTTTGTTCTTTGGATTACTTTATCTAAAACTCTTATTTCTTCTTCTACTTTTGTGATTCACTGTACTAGTTTTTGTGGTCTTGAAATATCTTAAAAGAAAAAAAAAATTGATTTTCTAAATTGCAACTAGTTTTTATCCAAAACTCTTATTTCTTCTTGTAGTTTTGTGATTCACTTTACTAGTCTTTGATTCTTGAAATATCTGGAAAAAAAAAAAAGTATTTTTTTGATTCAATTTACTTGTCTTTGGTACTTGAAATATCTGAGAAAAAGAAAAAAAAAACAGTTCTGTGATTCGATTTACTTGTCTTTTTTGTTTTCCCCATCCTCTAGGATTACTAACTCTGAAGTTTGAACCGCTCTTGAATCTCTCTTTGTAGTTCAACTCTTTATATAGAGATTAGAGATCCAAAAAGTTTTACTTCCTTTTGTTAATTTGTTCTGCAATCTTCTCTTTTTTCCCTCTCTGCAAAACTCCAGAGAAAATAAAAAAAGCTGAATTTTAAAAAAAGAAAATTCTATTATTTTCCTTCTTCAATGTTTACTTGATCTATTGTTGCCAGAAACTAGTCCTTTATTTACTTCCTGAAGACGTGAAGGGCACATTGAAATATTATTTCAGTAGTTTGAATGAAATAAGGTTAGTAAGTTTGTGTTTCATTTGTGTTTTCATTGTTAATTATTAGCCCATTTTACAATATATATATCATTCTTTTATTTGCTCGTTTAAATCTATCTTTGTTTATTGATTCATAAACTTTCTTTTACCTCTTTACTCTCTCTTTCGCATCAATCAAGACAAGAAAACCCATTTAGGATAGACAAAAATTCTATGGTTTTGATCTATAAGAATGAAGACCCAAAATAAAAATAAAAAATTGGATTAATAACATAACAATGTAATTACGTAGTGGGTGGAAAATGNTTAGTGATGGAGTCGTGATTAAGCAAAGCAATAAAATGGTTACCAATGGGAAAGAGAATATTTTTTAGTATGAGCATGTGAACTGGTGTCGGTAAACAAATTTCCGTACTATAATATATGGAACAACTTAATTGAATTTAGTGATATATATATATATATATCATTCTCTTCCTTGCTCATCTAAGTCCATCTTTGTTTATAGATTCATAAATCATCTTTAACCTCTTTACTCTCTCTTTTGCATCAATCAAGACAAGAAAACCCATTTAGGATAGACAAAAATTCTATGGTTTTGATCTATAAGAATGAGGACCCAAAACCAAAAATGGATTAATAACATAACAATGTAATTACTTATTGGGTGGTGAAACTGAAAATGTAATAAGCTAATTGGGTTTAGTGATGGAGTCATGATTAAGCTATAAAATGGTTACCAATGGGAAAGAGAATATTTTACTGTAATAAGGTGCTTAAACTTTGTTTTATTCATGTCATGACATGTATTATGTAAATCTATTAGTTATATATGTTTTCGAAAGTCCATTGAGCTAAATAGTGGCAATACTTTTTTTCAAATAGGCATGACAAGGAAGACGATGAGATATTCTCAACTTTGATAAGGGACAAGAAAGAAGAAAAAATTGTTTAGTTTTGACCGTTGGGCACCTAAACCTCTGCTCTGTTTTTGATTGGGTGAAGGTGTGGAGAGCAGATCACAGCTTTTTTCAGTAATCACTATTGCATTAAACAGAGGTTGGTTGCTCCATTTTTCTAACTTTGCAAAAATTGAATTCCATGCGGTTGTGGCCAACGAGAGAGAAATGAAAAATCTATATGTATACTCAAAACAAGAGGCTTACTCCATATATACTCAAAACAGAGGTGGGAAACTTTCTGTTTTAACAACAAATTATTATGCATGTTTTAATATAATTTTCATTTATGTACTTCATTCAGGTTTGAAAGCATAAAACAGCAAAAAGTACAGTTCCAAGGCTGAGAATGGAAATTGTTGCTGCTGTTGCTGGAAAAGCTTTTGAATATACGGTGGCACCTATTGGACGGCAATTTGGCTATCTTATTTTCTACCGAAGCAATGTGAATGAGCTAAAGGAACAGCTTCACAAACTTGGGGCTGAAAGAGAGAGCCTACAACATGTAGTGGACCAAGCTCGAAGAAACGGTGAAGAAATCGAAGGCAATGTGCAGGAATGGTTAGTCAGAGTGGATGAGTTAATAGGGTTGGCTGAGAAACTAGAGGAAAGCCAAGCAAATACTGGGTGTTCCTACAAGTCATGTCCTAATTTGTGGTCACGGCATCAGCTGAGCAGAAGAGCCAAGAAAATGGCAGAAGAAGTTGATCAAGTAAAGCGAGATGGGAAGTTTGACAGGGTTTCTTACACTAAGCCTCCACAATGGGCAGCCGCACCCTCAACTTCTTTTTATTTGGGAGGTGAAGCATTTGAATCAAGGCTGTCAACATTGAATAGCATTATGGAGGCATTGGCAGATAACACAATTAATATGGTTGGAGTTTATGGACTCCCTGGTGTGGGTAAGACCACTCTAGCCAAAGAAGTTGCTAAGAAAGCTGAAGGGGAAAAGTTATATGATATGGTGGTTATGGTGGAGGTGAAACAAAATCCAGAGAACAAGACAGTTCAAAGAGAAATTGCTGACATGGTGGGTCTTAAATTTGATGAAGAGAGTGAAGTTATTAGAGCTAGTCGGCTATGTGAGAGGTTGAAGCAAGAGAAGAAGTTGCTTGTTATACTAGATGATCTTTGGGGGAGACTTGATTTACGCAAAATAGGGATCCCATCAACTGTTGAACAGAAAGGAAGCAAAGTCCTTTCAGCTGATGAATACAAAGGAATGATTTACGCAAAATAGGGATCCCATCAACTGATGAACAGAAAGGACGCAAAGTCCTTTCAGCTGATGAATACAAAGGATGCAAAATATTGTTGACATCTAGAAGTGAAGAGGTGCTGTCCAACCAGATGAATTGCAAGAGAAATATCAAGGTGGGAGAGTTATCTGAAGAAGAAGCATGGGAGCTGTTCAAGGAGAAGGCTGAACTCCATGATGAGTCAGATCCAGAGTTGCTAATTGTAGCCACTCAAGTGGCTCAGAAGTGTGCAGGATTGCCGATAGCAATAGTTACAGTTGCAAGAGCACTGAGAAATAAGAGCCCATTCGAATGGAGGGATGCCTTATGGCAATTACAACAGCCGGCACTAAGAAATGTCTCAGGAGTAAAAGAAGTTGTAGATTCCTCCATAAAATTGAGTTATGACCATTTAGAAAGCAAGGAACTCAAATCAATTTTCTTGTTGAGTGCCATGTTATCTAATGATACGTATGCTTCTGATTTGCTAAAGTATTGTGTCGGACTGGGTTTATTTCAAGGCATTTATACAATGGAACGAGCTCGAGACAGATTGGACACGTTGATACAGAAATTAAAAGCCTTATGTCTATTGCTGGATAGTACTGCCAGTGATTGTTTTCAAATGCATGATGTTGTTCGTGATGTTGCTTTATCAATAGCATCTAATGAACAAGATCACTTTGTGGTGAGATATGACAAGATCTATGAATGGCCAGACTTGCAAAACTGCAAATCCATGTGCTTAAACTACTGTGACATCAAAGAGCTTCCTCAAAAATTGTATTGTCCAAGGTTAGAGGCACTCCTATTATATTGCAACGATACTAATATGAGAATACCAGAAAACCTTTTCAAAGAAATGTCTCCACTTAGAGTAATGGATTTGACTGGTTTTCATTTCTCTAGCTTACCTACATCGATCATTCTCCTTACAAATCTTACAACGTTGTGCCTAGACCAATGTGTGTTGGGAGATATTGCAATGATTGGAGAGCTAAAGAATCTAAAAGTTCTCAGCCTTATGAAATCTATAATCCAACAGTTGCCAAAAGAACTTGGGCAATTGACTCAATTACAATTGTTAGATTTGAGCAACTGTATCAAACTTGAAATGATTCCACAAAATGTTATATCTAGCTTGAATAAGCTGGAAGCATTGTATTTGGAGAATAGTTTCAAACAGTGGCAGGATGAAGGATCAAATGGCAAAACTGCTAATGCTAGAGTAGCGGAGCTAAAGCATTTGACCAATCTTTCCACTTTATGTATGCATATCCCTGATGCTTCAATTTTGCCCAAGGACTTGTTCTTGGACAAACTAGAAAGATACAAACTTCTTATTGGTGATGTTTGGGAATGGTCCTGTAATTATGAAACATCAAAGACATTGAAACTCAAGCTCAAGACAAGCGTGCACTCAGAGTATGGGCTTAAAAGACTTTTGGAAAGAGTTGAAGCTTTGTATTTAGATGAATTAATTGGGATCAAAGATGTTGTTTATGAATTAAACAAGAGCGGATTTCCATATTTAAAGCATCTTTGGATTCAGAATAATTCTCAAATTGAATACATCATTAACTCAACACATGAGGTTCATGTTCATGATGCATTCCCAAAACTGGAGACTTTGGTTCTTGCTAATATGACTCACCTGGAGAAATTGTGTAAAGGGCAGCTTACAATGAAGTCATTTAGTGAGCTAAGAGTTATCGAAGTTGAGAGTTGTGAACAAATGAAGAGCCTTTTCTCAATTTCCCTAGTTAGAAGCTTTTCCCAACTTGTTGAAATTAAGATATCTGCTTGCAAACTCATGAATCAGATTGTAGACTTGTCTAACCAAGAGAAAATGGATAACGACACAACCATTGGCAAGGTGCAATTTCATAACTTGCGCTCTTTGACCCTCAATAATTTGCCTGCACTTATTAGTTTCTGCTTTGATGACACAAGATCTTATGCCTCAACAATGTCATATGAGAAGTTGGACACCTTTGAACCCCTCTTCAATGATAAGGTATGCTGAAAGTAATTTTCAATTTTGTGTGTCTATCCTTTTCACCAAATACTCACTTCATATTATCAATATTGATTCTCACTTTATCTTATGGATTTATTTCATGAAACACTCCTATATTGTGATATTGCACATGAGATGTGTAGAATATAGCTTGACTTTCATCAATTTTATGCATGTTATAGTCAATCAGAAGTAATTTTTTATTTAATGGAATTGATATTTTCTTTCACAGATTGTATTTCCCAATTTGGACTCCTTAAAACTATCTTCAATAAATTTTCGGAAGATATGGCAAGACTCTCTTTCAGCATGCTCCTGGATTAAAAATTTGACAAATTTGACAGTAGAAAGATGTGGAAGTTTACCACATATTATTTCAACTGCCCTAGCTATGAGACTTGTGAGTTTGAAACGCCTTGAGATAAGTAGATGTGAGAAGGTTGAGAAGATATTCTTCAGGCCAGAAGATGTGAAGAGCAAAGAAGCTTTAAATTCAACTGGTGCTCTTTTCAGTGAGGTGAACACTTATATCTGAGCTTGTTTTGCTTGCATCGCACTAGAAACTTCCTTTAAACAAATCAATTCTATTTGTGCAGGTCATATTCCCTAGCTTGGAGACAGTAATTTTCTCCCACATGGAAAATTTGCAGAAAATATGGCCCAGCCACTGTGCTCCAAATTCCTTTAGCAAACTAAAAAAAGTGGAAATTAATTGTTGTGACAAACTTGTGACTGTTTTTCCATCCTATATGCTAAGATCACTATGTCATCTAGAAATGGTGAAAGTTACACAATGTGGTTCACTGGAAACCATATATGACCTCCAAGGCCAAAATATCAGAGAAGGTCAAGGGGAGCTGAAAACAAATTTGAGAAATCTGAGCTTACTTCATCTACCTAATCTGAGAGACATATGGAATAGTGATCCTCATTCAGTTCTCAGCTTTAGCAATCTACGAACAGTACAAGTGGTTGCATGTGGAAGCCTGAAAAATATATTTCCTACCTCTGTGGCCTTGAACCTTGTTCTACTTGAACAACTTACGATACATAGCTGTGGGATGGAGGAGATAGTTGCAAAGGAGGAGAATGCAAATGCAATTACAAAATTTGAGCTACCTCGTTTAACATATGTTACATTAACACACTTGTTGAAGCTCAAGAGGTTTTACCCTGGGGTGCACATTTTGGAATGCCCAAAATTGAAATGGCTAGATGTGTTAAACTGTCAGAAAATGGAGCTGTTTGGAGTGGAGACTAAGAACTTTCCAGCAATAGGGGATGAACTAGGCCAACTTGATGTTGCCGTTGAGCAACCTTTCTTTTCTATTGAAAAGGTAAAAGTTACTAGATACTAGTTTTATTATTATAAGGCAGACATTGATATATCTTTTATATGCTACCACCTATACTAATTTTGTTTATTGCCAATCAGGTGGTTCCTAATTTGGAGTTCTTGACATTGAGTGGAATGGAGGCTAGGAAAATATGGAAGGGGCAATTTCAAGAAGACCTCCTCCATAATATACAAACGTTCTCACTGCAAGAATTTGAAGATAAAGTGGCTGAATTTCCATATTGGTTCCTCCATAAAATGCCGAACTTGAAAGAAATGGATGTGCAGTATAGTTCCTTCAGAGAACTATTCCCTATTAGAAGACTTGTAGCAGAGGAAAAGCAAACAGCAGATATTGTGCGGCTTAGACAATTATGCTTGAGGAGTTTGCCAAGGTTGGAGAGTATATGCAAAGAAGGATTTCAACTTGATCCTGTGCTTGAGAAACTAGAAGAGTTGTATGTATGGAAGTGCTCTAGCTGGGCAAATCTAATTCCTGCATCCGCATCATTCAATTTCTTGACTCTGCTCAAAGTAACTGAATGTGATGGACTTAAAAATTTATTTTCACCCTTAGCTGCAAAAGGCCTTGTCCATCTTAAAGATATGAGAGTAAAAGAATGCAAGATGTTACAAGAAATTGTAACCAGGGTGGATAATGGGAATGAAAATGAAATTTTCTTTAGCCACTTAGAATCCTTGGAGCTTACATGTTTGCCAAATCTCTTAACTTTTTGTTCAGGGAAGAACAACTTTGATTTCCCTTATTTAGAAGAGGTGATTGTCAAACAGTGTCCGAGGATGAAGATATTTTCTGAAGGAGAATTAAGAACCACAAGGCTACAAATTGTACATCAAGAAAAGAAAGACGAATCTTTTTGGGAAGGAGACCTTAACTCTACCATAAAAAAATTGTACAAAGATAAGGTATGTCAACTTAACATGTTTGTCCTGGTCAAAGGCCAACTTGGCTTACACCAACTCCCTTATATAGGTCCTAATAGCATTTATGCTAAAATCGGTCCCTCTTTCAAATATATATTTATTGTCTTCACTGCTTTAAATTAATTAGTTAGTCATATTTTTTTGTAGTACGTTTGGAATATATTTCAATTTTACAATAAATTGAGCATCACCTTAAAGAAACATGAAAGAGAAGGATGTACATATTCAATTAAATTTACATCAAGAAATTTAGGGAAAGAAATGAAAAAGATTATATTTGAAAGTGGTTCACTTAACTTAAGCCACAAATTATTTCTTAGGAATTAGTTTTTGGAAAAGAGAAAAGAAGGTAAAAATACTTGATAGACTCGGAATTATTTCTTAGGAATTATTTCCTCTTTTTCCTTTAGAGAAAAGGAAAATGTATAAATCTCTTAGAAAGTTAGAGTTCAATCCCATCACATAGTTATTTGTGTAGCTTTAACATTAACTTGTAGAAGGCATCTTCTGATAGGCACAAGTAACAACAAACTAAGCCAATTGTGTTAAATATTCTTTCGAAATTTCTAACTTCTTTTTATGTGTCAAAATGAACATTTTGATGTATGGTCATCTAATCTTTTAGAAAGTTACAGTTCAATCCCATCACATAGTTATTTGTGTGGCTTTAACATTAACTTGTAGAAAGTATCTTCTGATAGGCACAAGTAACAACAAACTAAGCCAATTGTGTTAAATATTCTTTCAAAATTTCTAGCTTCTTTTTATGTGTCAAAATGAACATTTTGATGTATGGTCATCTATTAAGCAATTGATGCTCTAAGTTCCATAACAGTGACTGCATGCTCACTAATTTAATGTATATTGTGCAGGTTGCATTTTGTGGCATGGAGAAAATAAAATTTGATGAATTTCCAGAGCTGATTGACATATGGAGTGGAAAACTTCCAGATTGGTCCTTTAGCAATTTGAAATCTTTGATCATGGACAAGTGTGACTTTTTGTCATATGTTATCCCATCACATTTACTATGCTCTTTCAGCAATTTGCAAGAGCTGCAGGTAAGTAACTGTAATTCCATAGAGGTGGCATTTGATCTGCAAGAAGTTAACGTGAAGAACAGAGAAACTCTAAATGCAATTGGTGCTCCTTTCAATGAAGAGGTGAACTCTTGTATCTGAGCTTGTTTGGCTTGAATTGCAGTAGAAACTTGCTTTAAAAAAAATCAACTCTATTTGTGCAGGTCATATTCCCTAGCTTGGAGACAATGATTTTCTCCCACATGGATAATTTGCAGAAAATATGGTCCAACCAGTGTGCTTCAGATTCCTTTAGCAAACTGAAAAAAGTGGAAGTGGTTGAATGCGGAAGCCTGAAAAATGTATTTCCTATCTCTGTGGCCTTGAACCTTGTTCTGCTTGAAGAACTTAACATACATAATTGTGCAATTGAGGAGATAGTTGCAATGGACGAGAATGCAAATGCAATTACGAAATTTGAACTACCTCGTTTAGCATCTGTTACGCTAGGAAACTTGTTGAAACTCAAGAGGTTTTACCCTGGGGTGCACATTTTGGAATGCCCAAAATTGAAAAGGCTAGATGTGTTATACTGTCAGAAAATGGAGCTGTTTGGACTGGAAACTAAGAACTTTGCAGCAACAGGGGATCAACCTAGCCAACTTGATGTTGCCATTGAGCAACCATTCTTCTCTGTTGAAAAGGTAAAAGTTACTAGTAGCACAATACTGGTTTTATTATTATAAGGCAGACATTGATATATCTTTTATATGCTACCACCTATACTAATTTTGTTTATTGCCAATAAGGTGGTTCCTAATTTGGAGTTCTTGACGTTGAGTGGAATGGAGGCTAGGAAAATATGGAAGGGGCAATTTCAAGAAGACCTCTTCCATAATATACGAGAGTTCGAACTGCAAGAATTTGAAGATAAAGTGGCTGAATTTCCATATTGGTTCCTCCATAAAATGCCGAACTTGAAAGAAATGGCTGTGAAGTATTGTTCCTTCAGAGAACTATTCCCTATTAGAAGACTTGTAGCAAAGGAAAAGCAAACAGCAAATATTGTGAGGCTTAGAGAATTATACTTGTGGAGTTTGCCAAGGTTGAAGACCATATGCAAAGAAGGATTCCAACTTGATCCTATGCTTGAGAAACTAGAAGAGTTGTATGTAACGGAGTGCTCTGGCTTGGCAAATCTAATTCCTGCATCAGCATCATTCAATTGCTTGACTTTGATCGAAGTAACTGAATGTGATGGACTTAAAAATTTATTTTCACCCTCAACTGCAAAAGGCTTTATCCATCTTAAAGATATGAGAATAAAAGAATGTAAGATGTTAGAAGAAATTGTAGCCAAGGTGAATAATGAGAACGAACATGAAATTTCCTTCAGGCACTTAGAATCCTTGGAGCTTACAAGTTTGCCAAATCTATCAAGTTTTTGTTCAGGGAATAACAACTTTGATTTCCCTTATTTAGAAGAGGTGTGTGTCAAACAGTGTCCGAGGATGAAGATATTTTCTGAAGGAGAGTTAAAAACCACAAGGCTACGAATTGTACATCAAGAAAAGAAAGATGAATCTTATTGGGAAGGAGACCTTAACTCTACCATAAAAAAAATGTACGAAGATAAGGTATGTTTATTTAACATACTAGTATACTTTCATTACAAACATATCTTATATTTTGTGTTGCTATAGATTTGACAATAACAGCAAAGCTACTATCCATATATATATCACATTTTTTTTTTTCAATTTCTCTAGTAATAACTGATATATTGAAATCAACAAAGAAGCATATTATTATCAAATTTTATCAAACATATATATTTGCTGATATTTTCTTCAAAACTGGACTGTTATTTTTATTTCTCTATTCAGCTTGGATATATTCACAAACAATCTCAGCTTAAGAAATGTTACCTCCAAAGCTTAAAGCAGAGTTTCAAATCACATATGCTTTTTAATAGTAAATGATTAAAAAGTTATAATTAATTAATATGACTGTAACAGTGGCACTCTCCTTGTAACTTTATGAACATATATAAGCAATTTTTGTGCTTGAAAACAGAAAACACAAATAGTTTCCAGAAACGTTTGCTAATATGCATTTTACTTTTTATCCTTCGAAAGACCAAAAATATTAAAATATTTTCATAAAGTTTTAACTTAATGTCACTGCCGCATATTTATTTGTGTGACTTTTAAAATTAAATTCGAAAAGACATCTTTTGATAAGCACATGTACTAATTGACGATTTTTTTTTTTTTTGTACATGCATACCACTAAATAGATAGTCAAAACCACTTCCTAGTTTCTTTTTATGTGTCAAATGTATGGTCATATCTTAAGCAATTGATGCTTGCTGTTTAATGTATATTGTTCAGGTTGGATTTTGTGGCATTGAAAAAATGAAATTTGATGAATATCCTGAGTTGATTGAGATATGGAATGGAAAACTTCCAGACTGGTCCTTTAGCAATTTGAAATCTTTGATGATGGACAAGTGTGACTTTTTGTCATATGTTATCCCATCACATTTACTATGCTCTTTAAGCAATTTGGAGGAGCTGCAGGTCAGTAACTGTAATTCCATAGAGGTGGTATTTGATCTGCAAGAAATCAAACAGACACATGCTTTGGTGCCATTACGCTTGAAAAAGATGATTCTAGAACATCTTCCAAAACTAATGTATGTGTGGAACAAAGATCCCCAACAGATTGACTTCTGCCAACATCTGCAAGAGCTACGTGCTGAAGAATGTCAGAGCCTAAGAAGTATCTTTCCGGCATCTATAGCTAAACATCTTAAGCAACTTAATGTCCTTAAAATAGAATGTTGTGGGGTTGAGGTAATCGTGTCGAAGGAAGAAGTTACAGAAGCAGATGCTATTTTTGTGTTTCCTCAGCTAGACTTCCTGGGACTGTGGAAGTTACCTAATCTCAGAAATTTTTATCAACAGAGACATAAACTTGAATGCCCAAAGCTCAGGAGTCTATATGTGTATCAGTGTCAAAATGTAGAGGCATTCGGCACAGTAGACGCAGAGGAAAAGGATGGAGTTGAAACCCGGCATCCATTGTTCTTGCTTGACAAGGTGAATTTCGTTTTTTTATTTTAACCTTTTCTGGTCCATTTTCAAGAATCATTTCTTTCTTCTCCTTAATAATAGAAAACCTGAGGGTACAAAGTATAACAATAAAACTTGAAGCTGGATACAGAGCAGGAGACATCTAAATTTAAGTATAATTGAAAGATTATTATTTGAACTTGGCCATTAATACCTACCAATATGCTCAAATGTTTTAATAAATTTTACAACATTTAATTTTTTTTTCATTAATTACCAAATATTCTAGAATTGTCAAATCAGACCTGTCACAAAATTAAAATGACACAATACAAAGGTGCGAATAATGTATCTGAGAAGTGATGTATTAATAATTATACATTTTAATAGAAAAAGTAACATGTTTTCCTTTAATTTTAGAGTCATATTACATATTTAATTAGTTATCAATGTAAGAAGTATTAACTCATCAATTTCTTATTCTTAATTGGTTTTACAGGTAAATCCCAATCTAGAGGGCTTAGTGTTAAATCAGAAAGCTGTCACAAGTATAAAGAATGGCCAACTTCAAGCTGATCTCTTTCACAAAGTAAACATACTTTATTTGGAAAGCTTTCATGATAAACCACTAACTTTTCCATATAGCATCCTTGAAAGATTTCCCAATCTCTTTGAACTTTGTGTGACTCGTAGTTCCTTTGAGGAGATATTTCCATGTCAAGAACCATTTTTTGATCATATGGGAAAGATTCCACCAATAAAGAAATTACGGCTTGCCTATTTGGACCAGCTCAAGAATATAACGAATGCAGATTCTCAATTTGAGCTTATTCTCCAGAATCTAGAAAAGCTGGATGTTGAATGTTGTTCTAGCTTGATAAATGTAGCACCATCCTCTACTTCTTTTCATAATCTTACCACTCTAACTGTGTGTGGCTGTCATGGAATGATATATTTACTAACATCTTCAATGGCCAAAAGTTTGGTGCAACTCAGAAAATTGAAGATAGATGACTGCAAATTGATAGTGGAAATTGTAACAAATATTGGAGCAGTTGAGGGAAATAGAATTGCAATGAAGAAATTGGAGTATTTGGAACTAACTGGTTTAACAAATTTGAAGACTTTCTGTTCCAACAATCATGCATTCGAATTCACATCATTGATTGAAGTAACTGTTAAAGGATGCCCCAAAATGAACATGTTTTGTCAAGGATTCTTGGTTACACCAATTTTGGAGGGTGTGTTAATAGAAGATGATGAAGTACGTTGGGAGGACAACCTTAACAAAACAATAGAACAATTATTCATGGAAAAGGTATGTACAAAATATTTGTTGTTTCCTCCAGTTCCTAGGATATACAAGAAATCATGTGTGTACTAGAGAATGTATGAAAATTGAAAATGAAAATTAACATGTTCTGCATTTATAAATCTTCTTTAATTTTTAGATGATGAATTGAGAATTTAAAAATATATGCTGAATTTGCTCTTGCAGGATGGCCAGAATTCTGTAGAAGGCTGAGTCTATTGTCTATTTGATACCATTCAGGTTTGTCCATTGAAATTCTGCAGTGAAAAAATCTGTGTTTTTTAGTCAGACTTGCTTTCTCTCATTATAGACTTGTTTCTTGGAAAATCATATATTATATCTCTCCCTTAATTAATTCTGCTGGCGATGACAAATGACTTCAAAATTTTTGTTTTGTTTTTATTTTGTAATCCAGAATGAAGCAACAATTACAAATTAAGTAATGTGTTTGGGGATTAATGGTACTTATTAATAATAGAATTATGCTGACAGATAATTGAAGAAACAAGTATTGTTGAGCTGAAGTCTAAGCATTGCTGTCAAGGCGAAAAGCTACAGAGGAGTTCCCTAGCTTTGAGTTCATCTTTGTGAATGATTGATTTTTATTTTTAGTGTTTGTTTCTGGCGCGTTCTCTGTTTTTTTTAATCTATTGTGAATTTCTTGGTGTTTGAACTGATCATTCCAGCCACTTGAGTCTTTAAAAATAAACTTCGGTTGTGAAGATATAACATTGGTCCAGTTCTAATGCTTTCTCTCTTGCAAGCATTAGCATTGGCAATCTAGAGCTTTATATATGTGAAGTTGTGAACTGTTGATACTTCACTAATAGAAGAACTCAAAACTTTGACAAAGGTACTTTAGATCAATGTTGATAGAGGTGGTTATGTTAAGCCTAATAGTTATGTTTTTCTCAAGAACTTTAAATTTATCCAAACATGTTCTGAGACATTTTTAGAAATAGAATTCTTTGAAATGTTGTTCCCAAAATTGTAGAATCAATCAGTAAAACAAACGCTATCTTGTTGGTATTGATTGATCTTAACAACATGAAGAAATTGAATATGACATGAAACTTGTAATTTTAAGATAATTACATATAAATTACCTTATCATATTGGTATTGACAGTTACAAGAATTGAACTTAGTTATTTAGAATGTCAAAAAAAGAAACATTCTTAATTATTTGATCGAAAAGACTTCATTTAACTTATCAAGAAATCAAAATCATTCATTTCGAAAGCATAATCCATCAGTGTCCAAAGTCCAGTCTTATCCTCCAATGCTCATCAAATGCCATGTAAGTCTCTGTCACCTGTTGATTTTGGCTTAGGGAGGAGGCCATGAGTGGAGACAGCTCCAAACTCTATCCTTAATTCATGGATTCAATGTTCTTAGTTCGTAAATTGGTGACGAATCCCTTTATATGAGGGATTATTATGTGATCTAGCATGTGTGTGTGCATCATATGTTGTTGCCGGCGGCAAAGTCTGAGAGAACATATAAAGATGGGAAGGAAGTATGAATGAGAGAAAATGACGAGGTAACTCTGCAATTCTTAAAAAGTAATAGGTTTTCAGGTTAAGTCAGCATAATTGATCCTATGCTACTTTCAATGTAAGTGGTAGCTGATGTGGCTCATTCCTGACCGTTCTTTGGTTGTCGCATCGATACATCCCAAACATGCATCCTACAATTCTTAATTGTTTTTTGTTTTAACTGTAATGGTATCATCGAGTTAACTTTCGCAAACTAATATTAAGTCTTTCTCCAAACAATTTTAAGGGCATATCCCCATTGCCTATTGCACTCAAGAGGAAAATTTTCCTTTGTTGATCCCAAGTTTCAAATTTTGGCTGGTTTAAATGAATTTATTGTATCTTTACCACCAAGCCAAACCCTTGGGGTCATTTCAAACCTATTTGAAATAATGTAGACTCTTAGTAAGTGAAAATGAATATTAATTAACTTAGAAAAATGGTTAACTTTTTTTATAAAAAAAAATAGTATCAGATGCCCTCTTAAATGCTCTCTAGTCCCTAACAACAAATCTTAAATTTCCCTTTTAAAGTTTCTATCAAGCACTTATCCAGCTATTAATATTAATTTCTAACTGTCACTTTATTTTCTATTCATAGCAACTAATTAATGTCCTAATTAGAAATACGAGCTATTTTATTTAGGCCTGCCCAAAACATATATGCCAAAATGAGGTGAACCCTTCACTTGATACCTTAGCCCTAATTCAAAAAGCATAGCCCTTATCAGTTATCAGTCTCTGCTTTGCTATAGAAGCTAAGATTTGCAATGTCCTCTTCTAAAGAGAGTTCAACTGACTCATAATAACGCAAAGGATTTAGGGAATTCTTGCTACAAGGTACAAAGCAAAAGATTTTCACATCAAAAAAAAAAGAAAAAGCAAAAGATTTCGATTCGATGGCCATAAGGCCCATTGGACCCATTGATGCTAGATACCCAACTAATAATCTAGGTCGGCCCATTGGGTTGTAGAACTTGACCCACCAAAAGGGTATTAGAGGGATGATGAAAACTTTGCCAAATAGAGATCTTTGGTATCATTTAAAACTATTTCACCATTTGGTAGTAGGATTAGACCCATAAAAGCCTTGTTGGCAGTACCAGTTTGCCGAGCCACTGTGCCATCAACATCAGCTAGAACAAGGTTCCCATCTTGGCCAAATGTGAGATTGGCATCTCACATACTAGGTTGCCACGATTAGCCTCCCAAAGCCAGCGCATGATGGACTCAGACCGATGATGACGCATGCGTAGTGCGAGGGTGAAAGCATTAGGTGTGGTGTTGTAGAAGCAAAGGGTGAATGAGAATGTGGCAATGGACAAGACACGGTAGCTAGCCTCATACTCAACTATGTAGTTGCCGAATTCGCCTTGGTTTGTCGCTGAAAGTAGCAGAGGATGGCACAATGGCTTGGGTTGCAAATGAAGAGAGGACAAAGACTAAACCAATGTATAATGGAAGAAGAGGAGTAAACCTAGCCATATTACGTACTATGTTTCTCGTTTTAATGTTTGCTTATCTGTACTATGGTATGTTTATATGTTCATGAAAACCTAACACAAAGAAATAGGATGACTCTGTGTTCAATTTTAGAGGCCTTATAAATCATTGGTATCATCAATGTTGATACTTAATTGAGATATAGCATTGAATGAAGACACTTTTATTTTGGTAATCAGGGACGGACCGTGGGGGCAATTGCCTCCATGCATAAGCTTAAAAAAATTATCCTTTATGTATATATAATAATTTTTATTGTCTTCACTATTTACATTAATTGTTCCCACTAAAATATTTCTCTTGCTCCACACTCTCATTACTACATTATTGTGGTAATATTTTAGAGTAAAACTTCTTCACATGTGAGGTTAAGAGAAAGAAAAGTAATCATTTTTTAGTAGTAAGTAAATGACACACAACTCAAAAAATAAATAGTTTACTTTTGAGTTTTTGCAAACTTATATATTGTGCCTTAAAAAATATCTTCTTAAAACTCTCAATTATTCAATTTTTTTTTATTTTATTGGTCACCTTTTAATTTCTCTTTTTTATTTTTATTATATTTTTCTCTTAGCATACATATATATTAAATTCACCCTTTCTAGACACATGAAAAATTTAGTGAAAATGCTAAAAAAAAATTTGTTTATATTTTATTTTATAGTTTGCATGAATATGACAATTTATTTTTAATTGTCATTTATTCTTTGTTTCTTTAAGAAATTAAAAAAAAAATTGAATTATATCTATATGGTATGTTTGATTGGGTGTATATTTTATTTTTATAAAGATCTTAAATCTTTAAATTTCTACACAATAAATAAAATAATTTTATTTTTCTTAACTATTATATTATTAAATTAATTTTGAATATATACAATTTTTTACTACTAAAATATAATATCATATTTTTGAATATTAATATAAATATTTTAATATTTATTCTCTTAGTTAAATTTTGCCCGGCCCACTAATAAATTTTTTTGGATCCGCCCCTGTTGGTAATTGGTTACATTCTTTGTTTTGACTGATTCTGTTTGACTTCTAGGTTATGTTGTTTATAGCAAACTGGCAATCATAAAAATGAATATATATTTGTCTAGAATAGCTCCTATCTAACCCTTTTATGCTCATTGACCTCTATGAAAGGTTTTTTTTTTTCTTTTCTTTTTCATTTACACTTTAGTCAAGTCTAAAAGGAGCACATAAAAGAACATGTCAAGAGTTTTTAGTCAGCCCAGAGTGTGACCTCCCAGTTCAAAAAAAGAAAAGTGTGATCTTATTTGGTGCAAAATGATATAAAATCATCATCCAACTGTGGTGTCCAATGAGATGCTTCCAACCCTATACCTTCATGAATAATATAATATGCTTGATGCTGACTTGCCAGTCCTTAACACATATTCCTCGTATCTCTGAAACCATATTCCAGCAGAGATGAGAAGGAGGGCATCCTTCTGTGACAAACTGAATAGCAATCATAGAGTCTGCTACTAAAATCACCCTGCGATATACAAGGCGCCAGACAAATCTGATTCCATGAAGAATACCCCAAAGTTCTGCCATCAAACTATTACACACACCTTGGTTTGCTGCAAAGCCTGAAATCAAACACCCATTTTCATCTCTTAGAACTGATGCAGGAACCATCCACATTTAGCTTGACCCATCAATCACATGAAATGTTAAGCGTGAAAGTGATTAAGAAAAATAGAGTTGGTCTAGTTGTGCAAAGGGAGGAGGATTCAAATCCTTATAGGGCTAATATTTATTTATTATACAATCTAAATTAGAATAGTTTGAATTTCACCAGAAGTAAATATTTCAATATTTTTGTCCAATATCTTGAACCGAATGATTTTCTAAAACTGGTTCAATTCACTGGTTCATAGAGAGTCAAGTGAGTCTGTTTGGTTTTGAATGGTTTGAGGGTCCAAACGGATCGTTTCTATGACCAAGCAACTAGTCGAACCAGCCAATTCGGTTTGGTTTTTTAAATACATATTCAAAAGATAAATTAATTAACCTGTGTAACCAGTTTAATGACTCATCTCAACTTGTATAACCAATTTAAAATTTCAGGTTATGTGAGCTGCCAAAAAAAAAAATTGTGGTGTGTATAAGTTGACATTTACTTGACCCGAACACAACTGATTTTTACCCCTAATCGTGTGAGATGGTTTATAAAATCTAATTTATACAAAATTGTTTAAATACAACTAATTGAAGTTTAAGTAGTTCTAATTAAATTTAAATCTTATCAATTATATAAAATGACAAACAATGTAAAGATGACTACTATGTAAATGGCATGACTTTTTAATTAATTATGCGAACCCAAAATTCCTCACAATTTTGACATAGCACTCAAAAGTTTCATAGAGAGAAATGAAGAATAATAATCGTATTTGAACATTATTTTGAAGACATATTTATGTCTACATGCATATGTGCTTTTATCTAAGTTAAAGAGGAAAAAATTTAATTGAGACTAAGGGTCAATTAAATTGGGATGCAAACTCATGCAGATGTGTTACTTTAAGTGATGTATACATAAAAATAACATTGAAAAATGAAAAACTAGTATAACAAAATATAAAAAAGCATAGTTTCTACATAGCCATACTGTGAGGGAAACAAATGGGTTTGTGAGTGGAAATGAAGGCCAGCTCAAATTCACTTTTTCATGTAGTTTAGCTCCTGTCCGGTTTCATATTGTGTTTGCTTTTTATTTTCTGTCTTTTGAGGATGGAAGAACAACAATCATTTAAAACCAGAAATTTTGTAGTACTATACGTAATTTTGAGTGCTCCTATTGTCTCAAATTGGGACCCTATCATATGCCTTTAGGGTGCGTCCCAACTAACAATTTGTACTCTTTTATGTATTGGAAACGTCAAGCTGTATCACATATTTGATCATTATTATCATGAATTCATTGTTTGGATTGGAATGAAGGAAAGGACTTTGTCTAAAAGGAAATAGCCATTAATTTTTAGATTAAAGCGTTGGGCATTGGTGCTTTTAAACACGCATTGATTCAGGTTGCCAAATTGAGTATCTGTATTAAATGATCAGAAAGTTATAAGTGATGCAAGATTTGGATCAATAATTAACTAGTTAATATATTGGGCTTCTAAACTTTATGTTTATGGTACTAATAATATATAGGCAAGTAAGTGATGCTACTCGCACTTGCTGCCTTGAGGAACCAGAATCATTATTGCATATTTTTCTTAATTGCTCATTTTCTCAGGATGTTTGGAAAGTTGCTGATCTTAGTGAAAAGATTAATCTCATGTTTTTGGGCTCTATTCAAGATTGGTTTGAATCAGTTCTCTTCTCTCTTTCGTTTGATGTTATTCTATATGTTTCTGTACTTTTGTGGTTTGTATGAAAGAAAATTAGTTGTACTTGCATGGCGTAGGTGGGAGAACTCTATGAGGATTATCACTGTTGAGTCCTTCTAGGCAAGCATTAGAGACGTTAATAAAAAAGCTTTTGTGCCGCAACCCTTTTATTCCTCTGATGATACTCAGGCTGGTTGGTGCCCGCCTCCCAATGCTATTTTCAAAGTGAATCTGGATGCGGTGGTTTTCTCTGAGCTAGATAGAAGAGGTATAAGTATGGTCAAGCAGGATAGTCATGGCATGTGTTATGCGGCTGCTTCCTTTTTTTTATTCTCTCCCACGATGATGAAGGTTTGTGCTCTTCGAGAAGTGCTTATTGTTGGGTATTTACACTTGACGGAGGTTGTGGTAGAGGGTGATTGTCTTGTTGTTTGGAATAGCCTCTCTCATTGTGTGTTTGATGGTTCAGAGTTGGGGCTAATTCTTAATTATACTAGATCTCTAATGTCAGGTTTTAGTTCTATTTCTTTTTCCTGTATATGTTATGCTGGAAATATAGTTGCCTATCGACTTACTCGTTAATCTCAATAGCTTGATGATATAAAGGTTTAGGTGGAAGATTACCCTCATTTCATCTCTAATATACTCTTATTAGACTTTTCTGCTTCTTAATGCATTTCTTATTTTGTTTTCCCATATATAGATATATATATATAGGCATGAAGAGAGATATAGGCCAAAAATTTCTATATAACCAGAATCAATTGAAGGCTTTGGAGTTGGGGACAACAAAGAAGAAAACAAGAAACTACTCCTAATTTCAGCAACAAAAGAAAAAAGAAAACTACTCCCAAATAAAACAGCATTTCAAGTTTGGGAAATCTATTTGCACACTTTAAGTTTACATTTTTTTTTTTATATAAATTATAGTTTTACTATTTGATTGAACTTAGCATAAAATGAATTTAAGCAAGCAATGCTTTAACAGGATTTTAGACGAAAGGAAAACTTTTATTAAGTGGAAAAACAATCAGCAATGATTAAAAACAATATATGAAAGGATTTGATTTGATCTACTATTCACGCAAAGAGTTTTGCAGACGGTGAATCATATTTTATGTATTAAAAATTTTGTTAAAAATCTTTATATATGTAGATGCAGCTCCTAGATGTTACCATGATTAGTTGTAAAGATCTAATTATCTATAATTTATTGAGAGGAGTTTTATTTTTATTTTCTGTCTTAAAAGTTGCACAATATACTTTTTTTTTTTTACTAATCTAAACAACTCTTATAATGTTGGTTTCCTCCATCATGATTTTTTTTTTTTTTTTGTCTATTGGAGGTTACACAACATGAAATAGTTTACCCCTTCCTAAAATTCCATCTCGTTTACTCTTAATGAGATTTGAATTACTTTTACGATTAAATATAAAGTACTCAACCACATTGAGGTGTCCCATGGAGACTCACTTATAATGGTCTAATGTTACGTATAGTGATATCTAGACATATGAGTTGCAAATTGAAGGCTTCCTATATCCAAATTTAACAGTGATAGATATGTGAAAACTATGCATATTAACAAAATTGATTTGATTGAAGTAGACAGACAAAATGATGCATATTTGCATTAAGTCAAAATTTTACATACTTGGCCTTAAAATGAGGTCTTCCCTCATCTTAAACTGGATTTATCCTTAAAAAAAAAAATTGCAAACATTTATCCGTAAAGGAGAAAATTATAGAATATACGAAAATAGTAGTTTACTCTTTACATCAAAAGAAAAATAGTAGTTCACTCTTAAAATAATACTCTAAGATGACAGCACCAAAAGTTTGGCCATAACATCAGCACATAAATTTCTTGTGTAATGTTACTTGCGCTATTTTTCAATTTACATTCCATGATTAAAAAAAAATGTTAAAAAAGGATGTTGCATATGAGCTATAAGTGCATGTTAGGGTACAAACCTAATTCTTCCATAATCAATTTTCTATTTATTATATTGTACATCATAAATTACTCTTTATCTCTACTAGATTTTTTTGTTGCTAAAATAGAGTTTCCTAATTGGATCACTTCAAAAAGGCTTAATTATATACGTCTCCTAATAGACTTGGACTCAAGATAATATGGAGAGGAGCACACTCCCATTTAACTCGAAATAAGTGGATTTTACTTTCTTTTAAATTCGTATAAAATTAATTACCTATGCAATTGTGTAAGTTTGTAAATTCAAAAATCCTGAAAATAAATAATTTTAACAAATTTTGAAGTCATTAATATAACATGAATTTTTTAATATTTTTAACTATGATTTTAGATTCAAACACAAAATTCACCAACTTTGAGAATAATATAATATAACATGGAACTTAAAGATAGCCATAAGGAGTAGAGCCATGTGGCAGTTGAACACAAAACAATAATATGATTATTTATTTTGAGAAATTNAGTAGAGCCATGTGGCAGTTGAACAGAAAATAATAATATGATTATTTATTTTGAGAAATTTTGGACGAAGTTTGCAGAATATACTGATCCCATCATCTGATCTGAGATGAATTATCTTATCCGAAGGATGTGTAAGTAGCTCACGTGGATGTCATGTGAAGCTGTTATCTTTGTCTTCCTTTTAGGAATTAAAGTATTCAACTTCTGGAGACACTCACTTTGGAATCCTATTTCAAGACAAACTATTTACAAACAAAAATTCTTGCAAGGATAACGAACACTTTCACTTTATCTTACACCAGATTGTAAGCAGCATACTTGTTTATTACATGGAAAATTAATTAAAAGTGTAAGCTAGGTTTAGTTTTCAAATTTGGATTTCAGAGACTTCAATTTTGCTACAAGCATTTCTTGGAACAGATTGACATATTTCCATGGAAGTATTGGACATAAAACACACTACTATGCCTGTGAGTGTGTACGTAAGATGTGCATTCAATAGCAAATAGAGAGGCACCTCTTTCTAGCTAGTATTTAATAAGAATAGTTAAATTGATCAAAGTAATATTCAAAATCTATAAGCTGTTCTAATTGAAAACATTCTGATAATGTTTTAACAATCTGAGAACAGCTCCCATTCTTATCTTATCGGGGACTAAGACTTTCAGACGAAGAAAAGATAGAGAACTGTCAGTAATTATATATAGTGTTTATCAATGAAAATAAACAATAAATTAATGTTACATTAAAGTTCCCCAAATCCTTAAATCGTACCCAGAGAAAGTGAAAAGAGATTTTAATTAATTTGGATTAATATACAATTTCTTTGAACACTCTGCAAGAACCCTTTAATCATGGCGAAGATACCTAAAGACACAATAACACCGTGGCTTTATTAATTTTGTCTGCCATGCATTATTCTATACAGCTTCACTTTCTCCTATAGCAAAAAACAAATAAATAAAGTTTCACTTTCTCACACTTTATCTAACTCAAAACACCTATTTTCCTATAAAATAACAACCTAAATAAATAAGATATAATCCATTCAAATATTCTGAAACCCAAGTAAATTCTACTACTCATCAAAATCATGTCGCATTACTTAACACCTAAGTATTTAGTAGTATCTTTGTTTAATTGGACCACTAATCCTAATTCTATAGTTTAGTTTAATTGCACACTATTGATGTACTTGGTAGAGTTATACTACTAATTATACACTAAATTTTAAGAAATGAGACCACATCTCACATATTATCTTATACAGGTGACACTAAATTTCTTATTTAAAAAAAAATTAAGCAGGTTCAATGAAATTTATAAATTATTTATAATATAATTACACGACTCCTAAATTATTTCTCTTGCATATATTTGCTTATATGTGCATTGATTATCGTGGCATAGCTTTTTCTCTTTCTTTTCCCTAAATGTGACATAGCAGTTAGCAACGTGAACTTTCCACCACGCAGCATTGGACTTAGCAGCAGAGTGCCGTGGAAGAACTTCGTTGATTAGGTTTCTCAGACCAAATCTAATTTTATTTATTATTCTAATAAAGTTATTAGTTTACTAATTAATTACTAAGTAGTTGTGGTATTGGTTGCCCATAAGGATTAGGTGTTATGAGTTGGGAATGTAAGTCTATAATATGGAAATAATTAATAGTAGAATCATTCTGATAATAATGAATTAGAATCTGTTTAGATCAACTAGTATTTGTTTTGGGTGAAACAAAAGCCAACTAAAGATTCTAGATCATTGATCCAAGTCAAACTTTTCACCAAACTTTTAAAACCAGTGGATTTGTTTGTCAACTCTTACTCACTGACATAAGTATGCTTAACCTTAGTTTATTTGAGAAGAATCTAGTAATCTTCGCCATAATTAGTCTTTTTTATTAGTGACATTAATTGCTTCATCTATTGATTAGAATATACATTGACTAATTAAAATACTAAGTTGAAATTTATGATGCCAAGAAAAGCAGAAGTTTTTTGGTAATAAAACAAGTGATTTTGTTTAGCCGACTTGTTTTGACCTTAATTAAATAGATAGGGTTTTAAAAAATTCTCTCTTGCCAAGAAAAGAAAGAAAAAACGGGTTTTATTCTACCAAGGTTTAGATAGATAGGATTATACCTCGCTCAAAACTTGGGTTGGATTCCTATCCTACTTTGGTGTAGTAGTAGTATATCTATGTTCTATAAAAATAATCTCATCTTAATCTGAGAGATATTTTATTATTATTTTAAATTAAAAATTTAGGATAAGGGAATACTACCTTATTCAAATGCCAGNTGGGTTGGATTCCTATCCTACTTTGGTGTAGTAGTGGTATATCTATGTTCTATAAAAATAATCTCATCTTAATCTGAGAGATATTTTATTATTATTTTAAATTAAAAATTTAGGATAAGGGAATACTACCTTATTCAAATGCCAGACATAGGTTTTAATGAAAGCTTACAATGGTACTTTAATTTATAGATCACATGCTAAAGAAGAATTATTAATAGTGAGAATCGAACCTATAATTTACAAGTAAAATACTTTAGTCTTTATCAACTAAATTAACCATTGTTAGCAAAATTTCATTATTAATTCCAAACAATGATGTAAATGAGGTGTGCAATATTTCTTTTAAATAGAGCCCTAGCATAGCCTAACTATCTCATGTTTTTTTCACCAAGGCTCTATTTGCTTAGATAGAAATGAATTTTAAAGAAAAATTTTCGCTTCAATTATTTGTTTGGATGCTTCAATTCTTAAACAGAAAAAAAATTTGATTTGATTTTTCTGCAAGTTAATTTGATTTTCATTTTCGAAGGTTTTGATTCTTATCATAGGTTTTGGATAAAAAGCCTGTCTATCTCTTCTTATCAACAAATTATGATACATGGCCCAGTAGCAAATTCAATATCTGCCATTGGTATTAATGACAAATCTCTTTCTATCACTTTCTTTCTCCCTTTCTTCTTCTTTTTATTTTTGGATTTTTCTGGCAAATATGCCAATTTCGTACTTTTATTTTTCTCATAAATGACAATATCATTATTAAGAAATAGACCATACCATATGCCAATATTCTCTCTCTCTCTCTCTCCCCTTTACCTCCCATTACTTGGATATGCTTCCTCAAAACTTATTATATATTCCATGCTAAGAAGCAATTAATCAAAAAAGTATTTTATAGAGTAATGGAGAAAAGATTTTAACCGGAGATCAAAAACCACATAAAATTATAATTGTGAGTACTTTGATAATGAAACCTTAGAGTTAGAATGACCTGCTTCATATTTAATAAGTTCGGCTCTATCCAAAGTTAATCTTATACCTAGATTCTTGGGCTATCAAAAGAAAAATAACAAAAGTAATTCATATTAATTGTTTTATTAAGAACTTTTACGTTTATTTGTAAAATAGATATTTTTTCCCCAATATAAATTTAATCTTTTGTATTTAATGTTATGAAGGTTTCAATTATTAATTTCAAATAAAGAATCACGACTTTTCTTTTTTGGATTGGGAATCACGGGTTTTATTGTTTAGTACAATTAGAGATTATAGAGCAAGATATATTCTATTTTCTCAAGTTGAACTGAAAATCTTTAAGATAAATAATTCAATACTCAACCGTTAAAATATATTCTTTAATAAAGATGAAAATTATAATGATGTAGCCTAAGTGCCTTTTATTTAATTAAGGAGGTTTCTTAGATATTTTTAGTATTTACGTGACATGCTATATTACATAGGAATAATCAATATGCGAATGACAAGTGTACAAGTTAACTATTTTCAAATTTGTTTAAAAAATAAAATAAATACCAACAAATGTTGGCTTGAGTGGAAGGGGCTCTAATCGCTTAAGCAAGTAGTCTCAAGTTCGAGCCCTTGTGAATGCTACAAAAATTTTTGGGAGAGGTCCCCGCTTTAATAGTGTCCGACTGTACCTCGAAGGATTAGTCTTAGGCAATGCTTGGGGATATCTTGGGAAACTAAAAACAAAAAAAATTATATTTTATATTCAATAAAATATGAAAATTATATATACTTACTACATCAGTATTGTATGGTATACACATGTGGTATCATAGAATTTCCGTCTAATTAAATATTTTTTTTATATGACACAATTTTTTTTTTTGAAATGAACATATGACACTAATTGATAGTTACCCATCATTACATAAAACAAATGTGTGAGCATACAAATCCATCAAACTAAGTTAACTAACCCATCAAATTAAATTACAGAGGGCGATCCTTTTTGCAACTGTCACTACTCACAAGAATCGTCTTTTTTTCGTGTTCTTAAACATCACTTTCTCTCATTTATCTAATTTATTCCTAATAGTGTTTTTCCTTTTGTGGGTTTTCTATTTTTCTATATAACTTAAAAATTCAAAATTGTAAAACACCTTGATAATGGATCAATTCCTTCTATATTATAGTTTAGGAACTTAATTCCTTCAATGCGGTATATTTGAAAATATTTCCTTGAATACGATAGTTTTTTTTTAAATATTATTTAAAATAAAATAGAGTGAGAGACAAAATAGGAAATAGAGTGGCTCCATTTGATATGTCCATTTGAAATGGAGCCATGTCATCTCTCAATGTGAGAGACCACATATCAAATGGAGTCACTCCATTTCATTGCAATTTTGTTTTCTTTTTTGCATGCTAAAGCATTTACGGAATTTACTTTTTGTTTTAAACTTTAGTAGTGAAATGACCATTGCATGCTACATGGTCTCTGCGTTCATTGGGTAACAACTTTTCCAATTACATACATAATGTTACATGATGACATTTTAGATTGTGTAACAAATTTTAAAATTGTGTCACTCTATTTCATATTTCGTCATTAATATTATGTGACAACATTTGAAATTGCATAACGACTTTTTATATTGTATTTATACATTTCAGATTGCGTATCCACTTCTGATTTTGCGTCTCAACATTTGATATTTCATATTGTTATTCTTCCCAATGCTTTATAAATACGTCCGCAACGCATTTGAGAAATGTATGCTGATTAGTATTCATCAAAATTTGAAATGCACGCTAGTTAGTATTCATCAGACTTCCTTATAAGAAAGAGTTGTAAACACTACGAAGCTTGAAAGTGCTATACGAGTTTGCGAAGGTTAAAAGTGCGGTGTGAGTTTGTGGTAGCTGAAGTTAAAGTTTAAATATTTTGAGCTTCTAAAGGTATGTTTATATTACTATTTTGTATTAGATTATTTACAGTAGTGTAATATATATTTTATGTTAGAATACTGTTAAAAATAATTGTTTTATTGTAGTTTAATGTTTTGAGGTTTCTTAAGTTTAAATTATATAGACATTTTTATTGTGTTATGTATATACTGTTTATTTTAGTAAGAAATTTTGATTGTTAGTGCAATTCCTACATTATGTGAATAATATTGTTGAAGTATCCGCCAATTTTTTATTAACACCATATTTTTAAATTTTTATCAATACTTATACACTATGCACCATACTTTTAAATTATTTTTCATATTAAATACCAATTACAATGTGTAGAGTCTATGAGTATTGATGAAAAATGATTACAAAGTACTGTAATTATATATAAATGAATTATTACTTAATATAAAAATAATTAAAATGTGATAATTTTTATTTCTATCGCTAATTTAACTAATGTATGAAAATTAATGTTATTAAATTTAACATGTAAAACTTACTCGTCATTCCCATATTGCATTTGAAATATGTGTTTATTTGTTTTGTCAATACTAAATTATCTTTTGAACGTGGATGTATAGCTTCATATGCCATAATAACAAGAAGAATATAAGATGAACTATAATATAAAAAAATTATACTCAGTCACTTGAAGTGAAAAACTAAATAAAGAAGAAGAACAAGAGACTTAGTGAGACACCGTCGATGAGAAGAGAGAAACAGAAAAGATAAATTAAGAAGAGATGATAACATTGGTAAGAGGAGAGAAAAAAGAAATTTAAATGAAGAGATTGCGTGTATGATAGTTAAAATGAGGACATGCATGCAGGGAATCCTCTGGTGGATGCATAAATCCTTCATGCATGCATTGTTTCAACTGTGGGAGGAAAAAAATTTATTGTTCAAAGAAGCCATTTAGTAGTGCGTGACACAAAAAAATTATTGTGCAAAGATGCCATTTGGTAAAACATGCAAAATCTATCAAGCTATAGCGACACATGCAAAAGCTGACAATAACTGTTGAATGACGCCATATCATTTGTCACCTCCAAATTAAGAGATGACAAATGATATGACACCATTTAATAGTAGTTTTTTTTTTTCAGCTTTAATCAAATAAAATAATATTAAAAAATATCGTATTAATGAAAGTATTTGCAAAAGAATCATATTGATGAAAATAAATTAGTCCACTGCATTAACGAAGGAATTGACTGTTGATAATCTAACACAATTTCAAAATAAAATACAATACATCTTTATTTTTTTGGTTAACCAACGGGGCAAATACAATACATCTGTTCCTGTGAGTTTACCATTTTGACCAAAACCCAGACAGGATCCCAGAAAAGTTGTGGGCACCACGTACATGTTGCCGCACACTGCCATCCTCGGAACCACAAACCCACAAAGTCCCCAGACCCAAACCTGTCATTTCACACCCAAAGTCGACCCACCAATAACCGGACACTTAAGTCATTTTCTCCTAACATTGAGGGTATTACAGTACTTTCATATACTTTCCTGCTCTCCCTGTAGAAACAATGATTTCCGTTCAAGAATGGCTTGCAGAGTTGGCAATGTCCTTCTCCTTAGCTCACCGATCCGTACACTTAACCCGTTCCCTTACTCTTTCTAATTTCTATCCTTCTCTCGGCAGTTAAGCTGCTCCAATCTTCCTCCCACCTACTTTCTCTCTAAAACCAGCAAAAAAAGTTTCAATTTTTAATCCTATTTTTCTCTCTCTCTTGATTCCTTCATTTATTGCTAGCTCACACATTCATTCACCCATTCATTAATTCATAAATATCACCAAAGTTTCACCTTTCCACTGTTTCAGTGCAAGAAAATAGAGAGGAAAAGATGCCTCTGGTGAGGTTGCAGGTGAGGAATGAGTTCGGTTTGGGGCAGCCAGAGCTCTACAAAGAGGCCAGCAGAGAAGATCCTAAGGCTGTGCTGGATGGTGTTGCTGTTGCTGGCCTTGTTGGGATCTTGAGGCAACTCGGTGACCTTGCTGAGTATGTTTTTTTTAATATAAATTTCGATTCTTTGCTCAAATGGGTGAACTGGGTCTGAAATTTTTTTGCTCATTTCGTGGTTTTTGCGTTAATGGGTTCGTTAATTTCTGCTTTTATGGGGTTGGAGGTTGTGGGTAACTGAGAAAGTTAGTTTTGGTTACTAGGAAAATATGCATGAGCTTATCTTTAGGAAGGAAATATCATAGTCGTTGAAATTGATGTGTGTTTTTGATGGGGCCTAATTTTTATTTGAGAAGATGACAAAATAGTGTTGACCTTTTTGAGCTTTCCCATTAGAGGGACTTTAGCTGGGTTGATAAAAGTGCGTTGGATACAGCAATACTTTGCTTGCTGTTAGTTAAGCACTCCGTCTTTTGACTTGAGCAATAATGAGTAACTGGAATTGCTAACTGAAAAGTGAGTATCTAACTCTCATTTTATCTATTTCAACTTAATGAAGTTATGGTTTTAACTAAGCTTGTTTCACTCTCATTTCCTTCATCTCCTTCAAGTGAACAGATTTGATTTATTCATAGAAAACTTGAATTTTTGTGTTCTTCTAACTAGTATTACCAATTTTCTATATTATTACTTACAAGCATGACAAACTATTTATTAATTACAGGCACAGCATAAAATTGCTATGATTTTTAATCTGTTTGATGGTTCTTGTTGGAACTTGGAAGTTAAATCTTTTATTGTAGTGGGTGAGGTTTCATTTTCAATTTATGAAATCCCTTGGGATATTAACTTCGGATGTTTGAGTTGAGGGTTAAATAGGGCAGAGACACACTTAGAAATGCTTGATAATTTATGAGAGATGGGCATGCAATTCCTTTGAGAGGCTTGATGCAATAAGTTGAGAGTTATGAAGCACCGATACCTTACAATGCCCAGCAGATCGGTGTTGAGGACATATCGGATACTAATACGATATTTTTGGATACATCCTCAGAGACTATTTTACTATTTTTATGAGATTTTTCTAAATTACCTTATCAGTATTGTGTCGGGATCAGTGTCCTGTATCTGAGCTACATAGGTTGAGAGTGAACTGTGAGTTCTATGTTTGGGTGGAGATTGTAATTTGTGGCATGCATGGGGATATATGTCTCTTAATGTATACAATATAAACATGAATGTAAAAACTATCTTAATATGAGAGAGTTGTCCTATAAGTTTTCAAGGGAGAAAACATGAATTGAGACCACCATTTCCATGGTGTTCTTAGAAACCCATATTACTTCGGATTGTGGGCTATAACTTGCTCTGGATGAAGCTAGAATATCTATTTTGAGGCTTATTTCTGGAAATCATCCTTGTTCGTCATTTATATATCTGTCAAAGCAACTAAGCCACTTTATTTTCTGCTCAAACTACAACAGGGAATGGTTAATTCTGAGTTATAAGTTTCCACAAGTTTCTTTTCTAAATTGAACCAATTTCTTCTTATAATAGATATAAAAGTTGTGTAGAGATATTCAGTAGTAGAAGGAATATGATGATTTGTATGACATTAGGGTTTCTTCCAAGTTTTGGAAAGGGTCTGCTAGACCCTTAGTACTGAAAATGACAAATATGGCCTTATCTCCCTTCCATTTTACTCCCCATTTGTTTTGGGTCTATAGGGCTTCAACTTGTTTTCCATGCATCATATAGTGGAATTTATCGCCTTGATTCTCCAAAGATGAGATCAAACAATCTTCAGAAGTAGACCAAAAAAATGCAATTACATTTAGATTTTGGTGTCCGCAAAATCGTATATTTGCAAAAAGGAAAGCCCTTTAGTGCCGCCTTTCATTACCAAAATTTGATCTTGAAATAATTTGAAATATTTAATTCTTAATCCAATAAACCCAAACACACATGGCATCTTGTGCACTGCTTTCTGATTTGTTGCCAATCCAATTTTACAAGCATTTCTTCTATAGGAAATCACATGTGGATAGCTTGTATACTATTGTTATTATTGCTTGATATGAAGCTTTACCTATAATCTATTGTAAATATAAACAAACAGTAACAGAGTTCATATTACCTTTTATGAGCAATTTACACCTGATCAATGTGACAGATTTGCTCTGCTTCTGGAAACCTTGTTTGATATTAACAATTTATTATCAATGTCATTTTAAATCTCAAGTTGTTCTAATGTTCCTTCTTGGTATTTCTGTAATGTTTAACCGAGGAAGCTTCTTTTACATGTAGTTTTGCAGCAGAGGTTTTCCATGGTTTGCAAGAGCAAGTAATGACTACTGCTTCTAGGAGCCATAAATTGATGGTCCGTGTCCAAAATATTGAAGCTTCCCTTCCTCCCTTGGAGAAGGCTGTATTGGCACAAACAAGCCACATTCATCTTGCTTACACAGCTGGTATGGTCCCTCTGACTCTATCCTGCCTGATACTGAATATAGCATAAAGTTATATTTAACAATGGTATCATTCTATTTTTGACTAAGTAAATGATCAAAACTATCAAAAAGAAGCGACTTACATACCAGAACTTGTATTAATTATACCCAAATCTGATTGCTTTAATAAATTAGTATATACTGCCTTTCTTTTTCTTTGGATGGTTCATGATATCTACTTTTCTCAATAACTCATGCCCTCTGATGCCCTTTAGATGAAACCTTATACTCTACATGTTCTCTGATATCTGGAACTAAGCCAGATATTGTCAAGGACAAATCACTCTTATAAATATAATGTGTCTGTAAATGTGCTATAGTTATGATATGGGTTTTTATTAATACGGGATCTCTAAAATTGTTAGAAGACCTCTAAAATTTGAAGAAAAATCAGAATTCCAATAGCTGGTAGAATGTGCTCATGGTGTAATAGGGGGCTGACCTTGGTTCACTACCATATTATCAGAAAATATAGTGAAGATGATGTGGATGATCATATATCAATAAATTTGTATGTTTTTTTGGTTTAATTGGCATGGAATCAAAAGAGGATTAGGAACTGTGTGTGAAAACCCAAGACTCAGAAACTGGGAAGTTTCACCAGTGAAGTGCGTTATATCTCTCATACAGTTCCTTTTAACCTTATAAAATTACTTTTAAGCTGGTTCAATACGCTTATGAACTTTTAAATGCTTCAATTTTATTCTATGGATATTCTATATGCCTTGTGGTGGAGATTTTAGTGTCCAGATATATTTGAGTTCTTAATGAAAGCAGTTCCCTTTCAGGTTGTGAATGGCATCCTCGTATAAAAACTGCACGAAATCATTTCATTTACAATGACTTACCACAATTTATTATGGATTCCCATGAAGAATGCCGTGATCCTCCACGCCTGCACATGCTTGATAAGTATGCCAAATTCTTTTGACTTCCTTCCTTCCTTCCCTGCCCCCTTTCTTTCCTTTTGGTTTGCAAATGGAAAGTATAGTTATGTGGTACAGGTTAAACTAATTTCCAAGGACTAGATGATGAAACATTATACTGTTTTATTGGAATTTGAACTGGTAGCCCTGAATTTTGTTTCCATACAACTTTTCTATTTTTTCTTCTCTATTTTTTTTTTTTCCTTCTTGTTTTTTGGGGGGGTTTGAAAGTGGAAAGTACTTTCAGATAGTCCAGCTTAAATTTACTTACAGTACTAGATGGTGTACTAAGTCTACTGTCTTATTCAGATTTGATACTGGGGGCCCCGGATCTTGTTTAAGGAGATATTCAGATCCAACTTTCTTCAAGAGAGTATCAGCATATTCAGATGAAGCTTACTCAGAGAAATTTGAAAAAGCTCGGAAATCTCGTAAAAACAAGGTAGTTTACTAATTGAAGCATCTCAGTGCAAAGATATTCCTTGGTCTGAGTTTCATTACTGTCACACATCTTTATACAAATACGCTACAAACTATTTTTGGTGCTTATGAACAAAGAAAATTTTGATGAACAGAAGAAAAGATCTTCACGGAGGAGTGGAGAAGTTTGGCGGGGTGAGCAGATGCATAGCAGTAGTGGCAGGTATTACATTTATATTGCATACGTATGTGTGGATTCCATGTTCTTGTTGATTGTTTCTTAACACTTACTGGATGTATGACTACACAGAATGCAATTTATTTCTCCCACTGCCAATGGGCGTACGTCTCTCTCGCCAACAATTTCCACAATTGACATGACAGTGAAATCAGATATGGGACGTCATTCAAATTCTTTTGATTCAGGAGCTGGTGAAGACTACATTGAATGTGTTTTCCATCCGAGTAATTACGTGCAACCTGATGAGAAGGGCTCTAAGGAATCATCCTCTTTTAGGTTGGCACAGAAAACTGATATTCTTGAGTCAGTATCTCCTGTTATGGATGATAATTTTTCACATGATTCATTGGAAAAGAACATTGCCTCTAGTTCATTTGGTGTTACTTGGGATGAAAAGGAAGAGATAGTAGAATCTAATAGCCAAGCCTGTGATAGAGATAAAATTCCAGAGGTGCATGCAGAAAGGGAAGACCTAGATTTGCATGAGAATGGGGCTGATATCCTGACAAATGTCAATGACAATGATATCATTTTTGATGAAGAAAGCAACCCGAAGCCAGTCTCCAGCAGTGTCCAAACAGATGAAATTGATAGTGAACCTGATAGTTACATGGATGCTCTTAACACCATTGAATCAGAATCTGAAAATGATCTTGATTGTGAAACAAAACGAGAAGTAGAGAAATTCTCCCCAGATGTCACTCATGGGAGTATAGAAAATGGGGTTGTTGAATCTTCCTCTTTTGTACTAGACCATAATTTATCTGACGTTGTTTCTCCGATTACACACTGTGATTCCTCAAATAAAGAAAGAAGCAGGAATTTCCCTGACTCATTGCAAGAAATACCTCCTCTCACATCAGAGTCACATGTCCCTAGTTTGGGATCTCCCACTCCATCAGATGTTCCTGTGAACAAAGAAATGACCAGAGGTTTAGCTGATTCTAATGGCTCTCAGAGTAATCTCTTTGAACAGGTGCCTCATGTTAGTGAAAATTCTATTTTGGCCAGTTCAGTTGGAGCTGATTTGTTGGTTGCTGATCATACTATTGATGATCCAGTGTCACCATCCACTAAAAGTGATACATCATCTTCTGGTTCAGATAGTTCTAATTTACCAGAGAAAGAAGCAGATAGGGTTGACAACGACATCTCCATGTCTAAAGAGACTCCCACTGACTGTGCTGGTGATCATTCAGTTAGTTTCTGGACTAATGGTGGATTGTTAGGACTTGAGCCATCGAAACCTCCTGACTTCACCATGTCAAGTTCTTTAAGTCAAGCATCTTTGACCACAAAAAATAATGTGGATAGTGATCATAATTCAATGCCAAATAGCAATGGATACAATGAGGAACGTGATTTATCAGCAAAGGTTCCTCAACTGATTGAAAAGGAGCCGACTCATAGATGCTTAACATTACAACATGATGATCAAGCATGTATACAAGAGATGACCTCTGGCTGTTCTCAGCTGAGTAATCGATTTGATCAAACTGATGGAGATAATTTGCATGATAACAGGGTAATGGCACCTGGAAGTGTTCTCCCAGTTGCCCCTGATGCCAAAGCAATTTCTACTGTACCCAATCAGGGAAGTAGTGAAATCTCATCTCTGGTGTTTGGACTTAGTCATAGGTTGCTAATGAATAGCTTACGGCACAAAGTTTCTTCCAATGAGAAATCTGGGCCTGATATTTCTTCGAAACCTGGCATATTGGAGCAGAGTGGACAAAATAGCATTGTACATCAGTCACTTCCTGCAACAGCCTTCAAGGAGGAGTCTGATTATGGATATCCTATGGATTCACTTCCTCCTTCACCACCACTTGAACATATGAAAATATCCTTCCATCCTATTAGTGAGTTTGAGACCTCCAAACTAAAACTGAAATTTCCTGATGGAAGTAATCGTCATGAAAGTATAAGGGACATGTTTCCTTCATTCCAGTTGGTCCCAGAGCCTTCCATCTCTCTGCATGATTCTGGCTTTAACACAGATGATGACGACACTTTCTGTAGATCTTCTGCTTATTTGTCAGATGATTGTCCTAGCCCTCACACAGACAATAATTCTGATCAGTGGGAGTCTGGTGAAACTCCAGAAAGCAGCGACCATGGTGTATATGATTCTTTTCACAGAACTGCATCAATGGAACCTACGTTAAGCTCTCAAGAACTTAGAGGAGCAACCAATGCTGATGTCAATGTGGCTAGTGGAAATAGTATGTGCACTCAGAATGGTGTGGAATCTTCTTTATCTGGGCCTTTGCTAGATTTTCCAAGTTTTGATAATGTGACCCCTCTACTCAAGCAAGAGAGTAACAGACATTCGGATTGCAATAACGTTGTTAAGTCACAAAGTAATGGAGATCCTACTCCACCACTGCCACCTCTTCCTCCTACGCAGTGGCGGGTCTCAAAACCAAATGAGATGGAGGATTATATATTTGAAGATACTCAACAAATCAATGATCTAAATCATTCAGAATCTACCTTCTCACAGCAACCTATGCCTGCTCAAGTGAAGCACAACCAATCTACACATGAGGGTCATGAGTTTAACGACAACTTTGCACCTAAATTGAAGGACAAGGTACTTATATGATCTTGCAGATTCTTTTTGTTCAACTTTATTTTCAAGCAACCATGCTGGATAATGAATTATTCCCAAGTACAATTCATAATTTCAGTCTGTCCCGCAGCAGGATCAGCAGAAGTTAAATGGGCATAAAGAAGCAAAACAGATGGCAATAGGAAAAGAAATGGATGAAAGGGAAGATTTCCTGCATCAAATCAGAACAAAAGTGAGTATTCATTTTCTATTCTTAACTATTTGATGATGGTGGTTTTGGAGGATGCACTTTAGATTATAAATTGGGAGCTATACTGCTAATCTAACTGCTGTTCATGGCAGGGTTATTAAAGAAATGTTAATCTCCGACTTGAGATTCTAACCATGATAAAAGCAAAGAAAGGTCCTTGTCTTAAAATCTTCACTGATCACCATGTTTTCTGAATGGAACAAGTTACAGCTTCAAGTCCCATATACAAATGTGTTAGTAGCAGTTATGTGAAATAGATGATTTCATTTTAATTTTTTGGTGATAGGGATAAATAGGAATTAAATTCTAGTGGTACTTAGAACATCTGTTGGACTAGTAAACCGGCTTTTTTACAGTATATATCTTGAACTGGGGCAAACCTTATAATCATGAATCAACTTTCAAAACTATGTCAATAAGAAATTAGGTTATAACTAATAATAGCTGTTTTTTGGGGCCTGAACTAATTTACTATGGCTAACTTTTATATTATCTTGTATCGTTTTGTTGTTGTTGTTGTTGTTGCAGTCCTTCAATCTGAGGCGCACAGTAACAGGAAAGCCAAACGCTACCAATAGTCCCACTACAAATGTCAAAGTTACTGCAATTTTGGAGAAAGCAAATGCAATTCGTCAGGTTTCCATCAACCCACTTTTCCTTTTGTTTTCCTCGTTCATTTTTTCTCTTTAAACTGTTGATAGTTGCACTTTTCTTTCGTCAAAAAATTCATAACCGAGAAACTTTTCAGGTTGTTGCAAGTGACGATGGTGAAGATGATGATACCTGGAGTGACACTTGATTTATTTTTGGTAGTGATATAGTTTGAGGTTACTTTGTATGTATTCATGTGTGAATAAACCTTGTTTCTCTGTAATTAAGTGTAGCTGCTAGCTTCTCTTTTTATGCTCATTTGTATTGATTCCTTCGTTAGTTGAGTTGAAGGTCTGAGCTAGCTTTTCTCTTTCTTAAAATTCCACATAGGTGTATTAATTTTCTTATTGAGTTGACGCTAAGTTTTGTTATTTCCAATTGGTAATAAGATAAGAAATTCTACAGCCAAGACCGGTACAGAATCATGTTCTGCCATTACTTACGATCTAGATATTTGTATTTAAGATACAAGCACATGTAACATGATAATTTTTTATAAGGATAAGATCCTAGGATCAAATCTTCTGTCTTTTTTTTTTGATTGGAAATCTTCTTTCTTGATCCGCAGTTAGAAGATTTAGTTCCTTCTATTTAATAAAAAAGATGTCAGAACTATTCTAAGGTTTCAAAACTCAGAATAAAAGACTATAAAGTGTAGACAATATAATTTTTTTAAGCATCTGCCATTGAAAAATAGCCAAATGGTATGTGATTATTTTGTTTATGTTATTATGTTTAAATATAAATAAAATAATTATAAACAAAATAATCATAAATTATCGAAAAATAATCATAACTACTTAGAAAAGAGTTGCTTTTAACACTTTTTAGGTTTTTGTGTTCTTTTCAAGTTTTTGAACGAGAAATAAACTCTTAAATTTATAATTCAAAAGAATACTTTGAAATTAAAGAAATTCATGTCTCTGTTTTCTTCAAAATGGTCACCCTCTGTAGGCTGCTGATGAATAATTTCCATCATAGTCTTGGGCCAGGCTAATAAGTTGAAGTTAAATGCTTCAACAAAATCATGACCTTTGCAGTAACTGTAGTGAACACATTGAATGTCGTGTGTGGACCATTTCTTATTGATACAAACACTTGTCATCTCCCAGATTAACTCTTTGTCCTACTTTGCTCAGGAAAACATTACAATCTGAAAATTGCCCCTCAAGAAATTTTGTTTTATAAAATTATTCTGAAGGTTATAAAATTTAAAATAAATTATCATAATATGTAAAAATTATTAAATTTTTAAATAGGTTTACGTTATACGAAAATAACTAAAATACTTCTTAGTATTGTATGGTTATTTTATTTATATATATGATTATTATTTTTAAATATAAACAAAATAATTATATAACATTAAGAGATCTTTTGATTATTTTATGCAATGTAGCAAACATATGTTTTTCAAACAAGTTGTCTTTTGCAGCTTTTTGGTCTCTTTTTTTTTTTTTTTTTTTTAGNTTTTTTTTTTCAAGTTGTAGAATTGATGGGAGTAAACTCATTTTTGTTTTGGTAGAAAACCAATCAATTGAATTAACCAGAAACAAGTCTGGGCAAGGAAACCCTGGTACAGTCTTACAACAAAATAAAATTCAGACCACAAGGTAGTTTACTAGATGCAGAAACAAAACATCAGATATAGCCTCTTCAGCTAGAAAGTCAGCTGCTCTGTTCACTTCCCTGTTATGTGACGAATGCTATGCTTTCCTGGTGCTGAAGCAAGAGCCTGCAGCTATTATTTAGAATAAAAAAAAAGGGTTAATTACTAGCTATTAGCACAAGTACTACAATATATCAGTTGTATCACAGCCAATGCATCCATTTCAATAAGGAGTGGAAACAAGTTGCTGCTCTTAATTCTGCTTCCATATTAGTAACTGAGCTGCCACACAGATTTTAATCTTATTGAAACATCTGTAAACCAATTGTGTTGTGTATACTTGTATTAATCATTTAAATAAAGTGGCAATGAATAATGTTTGTTGAATAACTTATAACTCATATTTTATAAGTAAGGTAATTTTATCATACTAGGAAAGTATGTGATACCTCTTTAACGTAGTAGTATAAGATTCAATTGTGTTGCCACACAAATTTTAACCTTATTGAAACATCCTTAAACCAATTGTGTTGTGTGTACTTGTGTTAATCATTTAAATATTTACTTTTAAAGGTTTGTTGAATAACTCATATTTATAATTAGGATGATTCTATCATACCAAGGACGTATATGTGATACCTCTCCAACGTAGCAGTATGAGAATCATTGATGTGAAAGATAATTAATCTTGATCGCTAAAAATAAATGGTCAAGATTAAATGTTTCCACATCAATAATTATCATATTGTCACGTTAAGAACATATCATATATCTTCTTGGCACGTGAGAAACCTCCAATTAATTATAAACATGCAAAACCATAATTTTTGNGTAGAATAAGATCCAATTGTGTTACGACACAGATTTTAACCTTATTGAAACATCCTTAAACCAATTGTGTTGTGTGTACTTGTGTTAATCATTTAAATATTTACTTTTAAAGAATAATGTTTGTTGAATAACTCATATTTATAATTAGGATGATTCTATCATACCAAGGATGTATATGTGATACTTCTCCAACGTAGCAGTATGAGAATCATTGATGTGAAAGATAATTAATCTTGATCGCTAAAAATAAATGGCCAAAATTAAATGCTTCCACATCAGTAGTTATCATATTGCCACGTTAAAAACATATCACATACCTTCTTGGCACGTGAGAAACCTCCAATTAATTATAAACATGCAAAACCATAATTTTTGTAAGAGCATTATGAATTTTAAGCTTGGGACACTTTCCTGGTACAATACCCGGGCAAGGATTCCTTTGAAAGGAATTTGAACCTTTCTATAACTCCATTTGTAACATTGACAACAGATTATATTATTCAACAAAACTTTCGGTAACTTTCACGTTTAACCTTTCCTAAATGGTCTTCCTCTCTATAGGTTGCTGAGAGTCAATGTTTCTACATAATAATGATTTTTTGTTGTTGGGAACACGTAATTTGAGTTTCCTGTGTGGACCATTTCTTAATCATGAAAACACCTTTTCACCTCCCAGTTGAGCTCTCTTTCCAACTTTGCTCAACAAAGCATTAGAAATTGAAGATTACCCACAGGAATGAATCATTAAATTAAACTGCTTTCTAAAATCAAAGTATTATTATGTGCATATATATCCTTTTGCAGGTGTCTTTAAAAGCTTTACTCCTTTTCTTTGAAAATGATTACTTCCAAGAAATAATATGTATATATAAACTTCCTGCAAAAAATCTCACATGTGATGTTTATTGTGACCAGGTTTCTGATCATCCCATATAACCAGCAATTAATTGGTTAAAGTTATCCCCATCCAGGTATAATGAGCCATAATCAACATCCTCCATCTTTCACCATTGAGAAAGGGATATGATTCACATAATATCTATAGCATTTTCTGATAAATATTGGTGCTGAATATTGATTCCTTGAACGCTTCCATTATTGCCATGATAGAAACTTGGTTTTAACAAAAAATTCCTCCAAATTAAGAGCATATTACTGATTATAAGTCTATAAGCATATTCTTTGATCTTAGAAACCAATGGATTTGATGTTAGGCTATGGGTTCGATTCTCTCTCCTACTCACCTTTCCCATCCTTAGAACACCGTGCTCCTTTGTAACGAAAAAACACTTCGGTTAGAAATTGCTGGCTGTTACCATAAACACCACAACTATATTTATTCTCTCAAATCTCACGTTTCTAAGATTTTCCTATTTTTGCAACCCCAATTGCAATTTGAAACCCTATTTATGGTTGTACTCAAGCATTGAAGAGGATCGTTTGTCTCCTTATGATGATGTTCAATTCAAATATGATTTCTCTGATTATATTTTCAATTCTTTTTATCCTTGTTTAATGGTAATCTAGGCATTAATCAACCCCATGCTCAAGCTGAATCTCGTCATGTTAGTTATTCTGTAAACGATCTAGCTCCTGAACCTTCTTGGAGACTGTTTGCTTATGAACAACCTTGCAGATGTTGGCAAATCTGTTATCTATTGCTTTTTTACTTTAATTTAGTTTAATTTTCATTCATCCATAGTCTATATACTACACACCAAAGGCACTTACCACTACTTTTATTCCAGGAGAACATTTTGCTGCCTCATGATTTGCTGGCTCTTATATTTGGGGATTGTCACACTTGTTTCAGTAATTGTGAAGAAAATAAAGCACTAGGGACATTATCTCCCCTCAAAATAACACTTTCTTTCTCTCTCTTTCTCTCTCTATTAGTTGTTTATTAGTAAAAGAGAACAAAATAGAGAAGGAAATTTCATTAATTAACGATAAATAGCCCAAAGTTTTCTCTTTAGTTGTTTATTACTCTATTTCATAGTTAATTAGTTAACTTGAATCAATTTTCTTTCTTTTTGTTTTCATAATTTATGAAATTTGGAGCTTTCTAACTTTTAAAAGGGTAGGCCTCCTCTGTACTTTTAACACTTTCAGCAACTAATGCCTAATGGTAATCCTCTAGAGGCTGCTGAGAGAGTGAATGCTTCTACAGAATCATGACCTTTGCAGTTATTGTAGGGAACACATCAAGTACTTGGACCGTTTCTTAATCATGAAAACAGCTTTTTACCTCCTCATTTAGCTCTCTCTAACTTTACTCAACATAACATCCTTATATACAACTAATTGAGAGTCATTTTCTTATGAGTGTGACTATCCAAAGCCACCATACTAGTGTTCTGTCATCTCTTGCTTTTTTTTTTTTTTTTTTTTTTTTTTTTTTTTTTTTTGTCTATTTTTTTNTTTATTACTTTATACATATTTTGTTTTGTTCAATTAGATTCATTAGTAATTTAACCAAAATCACTAAAAAAAAAATATAAATCTTTGTTAAATTTTAAAAAATTAAAAATTAATAATAAGCTTACCCATTTAAGCCCGCTGCTCGTGTAGGGTTGAACTAAGCCAATAATTTATTGGCTTGAATAGAATTGGGCCAATTTTGGCCCGGCCCTTTTAGGCCCGCATCCCGATCAGGCTAGGCTGGGCTGTTACCCAACTCTACTGTTAATCAACAACATCAATTGAAGTAGAGTGTAATATTTGGACCAAAATGGAGTGCAATGTCATTTTACAACACCTCAAGTGGATGAGTGTAACTAGGGGTGTAAGCCAAAACCGAAAAACGGACAAAACCGATCGAACCGAACCGAAACCGAGTCAAACCGAGAGAAATGGTCCGGTTTTTGGTTTGTATTTTTGAAAAACCGAGAACCCCGGTTCGGTTTTCGGTTTGCCTGAATAAAAACCGAAAAAAAACCGAACCGAACCAATAGCTTCAATGCGACGTCGTTTTATTTAATATGAGTCTCAATTTATCTCTGCCCCCACCCCCCGATCTGTAACTGTAAGTCTGGAAGTCAAAATCCCTAGGACTACTCGGCCCCCACTCCCTCCCCTTCGCTCTCCCTCTCACTCACTCCTTCTCCCTCTCCCTCTGCCTCCCATCTGGGGTCTGGGCCATCTCCTTCTGAATCTGTGGTTTTCCTCTCTGGCTAGGCGGCTATTTCTTCAGGCCTCAGTACCCATTTCATTTCCACTAGTCTTTGATGGATTTGAATCTTAATTTGGTTTTTTCTTTTTTCAAAAAAGAAAAACACATTGCCGCTACCATAACTTTTGATGTTTCGACGCCTGGTATATTTATCGATTTTCCTTTATCATAGCTTCCTTATGGCGCTCTATGTGAAGTTTTGGGTCATAGGAAAAATTCTTGTATCCAAGTCACTATGATTACAGGCTTTTTGCTATAGAAGTTTATTCTTGTATTCTCAGGCTTCTGTTGTACTCAATGTTGAAATTCAAGTGTGTAATGTGGCAGGAAGGTTACACTCAGGTCGTTCTGCTGCCCGTGCTCAAGCTCATAACCCTCCTCGACCAGGTATCATAAGGCTCTAGAATCTACGTAGTATAAGGGTCTTATTTTACATGGGACTAAGGTTGCTTTTGTCATTGAAACCTTTATTATTATCATTGCATTTTTGGTTTCTTGTACATCTTTTATAGCATTGATGTCAAGGGGAAGGGGAAGTGCTATAAATTATAATATAATCTTTATTGTGGTGGAGTATGTGGTGTTTCATGATTTGATGGTGAAGGCTATGCCTTGCTAACAGGCTAACATAGCCACGATCTCTTATGTTTGGACCATTTGGTTTGATATACAAATATGGTGTTTCCTTTTAATTTTTAGTTTGGGTAATAGTAGAAACTGCCTCTAAGTCTAATCCTATATGCGTCTTCACCTAAATTGGTGATTTTGGACCTCTACCCTTTGGTTAGTTGGTCATCTTGGTTCTGTTTGATAAATCATTTAGTTTTCAGGAGTTCAATTTTCTAGGTTACATCTAGTGTCCTGTTGCCATTTTTCAGAAGAAAAATATAGAAGATGTTGTGCAACGTATTGAGTCTACTGATTGTTTCCTTGCTCTGGTTTAGCAGCATGGGTAAAGACACGCCACTTATGATGCATGAAAACAGATTCTTAATTTTTTTGTTCTGGCTCTTCTTGGTTTTGATTTGGTTTATTAGCTCTTAAGTTTAACCCAGAAGTTTCAATCTTGTCTTTGCTTTTTATCTATTTATTTGCTTTAGTTGTGATCATTCATGCTTAATTATCAAGTCGTGCAGTCGTTCTGGTGTTAGATATTTGAAATATAGGATAATATATTCCTGTTGTTTGTCATTATTCAATTGATATGTGTCCACAGTTGCTGCAAGTCCTCCTCCTCCACCACCAGCACCTGCACAGAGTGGAAGCTGAGAGGGATTGGATATTTTCTGATTTAATTCAAGTTTCATTTTTGAATTAAACTAGTATGTTATAGACATTATACTTGGTACTTTGGTACTTTTTTCGTTGGTCTGACTATGATGCTCACTGGGTATGCAAGAAAAGTTGAATAGATCTTTGATGGTCTGCCAGGATAAGTTTGAGGCAGCTGAGCTTCATATGAAAACAGGGGCTGTGAATCATTTCATCTCATGTACTGATGAGTCAATCGAGAACAGCATCAAGATGCTGCCACACCTTGCTGACAAGTTGAGAGCTTCCCTTGGTGTCATCAGCGACAAGAATTTGTAGCTTAATTTCAAGTTTTCATACATTTATATTTAGATGCCAATTAAATTGGAGTCAAACATTAATACGCTTTTTCTGCAACTCGTTTTGGAGTACAAGAGATTATACTTAGTTCCTACGGTTAGAATGCGGGCTCAACTTTCATTCATCAATGACCTGAAGTCCTTTTGATAGATGAAAGAGTAGTTGATTATTTTACACTCAATATAGATGGCTCTAGCATTTCATTTTGCTTTTGAACATTCCTTTTTTAAGATGTGATGATTCTGAGGAGTACTAATTTTGTTATACAATGGAGGTTGCAATCCCTTTATGTCATACCATTTATCTTTCTCTCCTATTCACCAAGCTAAATGCATGTTTAAATTATGCCTATGAAAAAAACCAAGTTTCCAAACCTATTGCATTGCCAATGTTTCAATTTTTCTATAATTTGAATGCAGGAAGNTAAATCCATGTTTAAATTATGCCTATGAAAAAAACCAAGTTTCCAAACCTGTTGCATTGCCAATGTTTCAATTTTTCTATAATTTGAATGCAGGAAGAGCTGACATTGAACATGTCCACTAGTTGTTCTTTATTTCTAGTCTTTTGATGTAATTATTTAATTAATTTCTTCACTCCTTGGGCAATAGGTTAGGGCAGTTAGGTGACAGTATTCTAATATTGTTGCAGTAGCAACTTTTTGTTGCAACAGCAGATTCTGCCTCAGTTTTATAGATTCACAGTCTTACAGATTTTGCAACAGAAGAATAGATGCATAAACTCTACAACTTATGATCCTTTTTTCTGCCAAACAACAGGAAATAATGCATCCATCACTGGTAACTTTGGTTGAATAACAAAGATGACTGCTGGAAAATGGGAGGTTGCTGCTGTTCTGCCAAAAAGGCTCATCTGCATCTGGTTTCTCACCGTGCTTGGTTCTCTTGGATGATATGTAATTTGCTGGTTTATTTCCTATAATTTAGAAGTTTAATCAACATCGAAATTTATAATACATTGTTACATTTGATATTTAATTATTGATTTTCTGTGCATTAGGATACTAAATTCTTATTTTTTTTTGGTTGATTTGCTTGTATGTGGAGGTTTTCTGCCTTTCTTTCTGTTAAAATTTGAAAATTTGACTTCAGCAGGCATTTCATGGTTAAACCGACCAAACCGATCGAACCGAACCGATTTAGACCGGTTTGGTTTTATTTTCAAAATTTTAAAAAACCGAACCGAACCGAACCGAGTTTCTCTAACTGGTTCGGTTTCGGTTTGGGGTGAAAACCGGACCGATTACACCCCTAAGTGTAACTTACTGTTTCTTTTATCTTCTTCTAAATGACTTGACAAAATTCGGCAAATTATTCTGAGATTGCAGGCAGAGTTTTTGGTTGTTTCTCATTGATATCTTATTATTTATTTTTTTCTTTGAAGAGAGAAATCAATATGAAAAATAATTATGACTGTAAAATACTTTAAAAAATTTATGGCCTGCCATGGTACCAGATCTCTATCTTTTATAGTGTTTGTAATTTGATCAATAGACAATCTGTAAGTACTACTATAAACTCTCGTTGAGACCTATTGTGGGCCTTAGAATAGAGTAGTCTCTTCTCATTTTAAATTTTTGTCTACAAAAATAAATAGCACTTGTAATTTATTGCCCTTTTTTTCTTTATTGACACTTTGCGATGTATATTATTCCTTGCATATCTAATGATTTATATCGTTTTGAATTTACTGTAATACTTTTTTAAAAAAGAAAAAAAATAATAAGTTAGTTTATGATCATCATGGATACTTATAGAAAGTATGAAATGAAGGGAATTATGATACACCAAACAATGGACGGAAGATCTTTCAAGAGATGGCCTCAAGGGTCTATTTGAATCATAGAATTACGATTAAGAGTTCAAATTGTAATTATATATTCTAAAAGTATTGGAATTATATCATGATGGTGATGATTTTAATTTAGTATTTAGATTGTTTATAATTTGAAACTTGTAATTGTGAATCCTGTATTGGTCAAGGAATTCGAGTACTTTTCTGGTTCAGAATTTTCGGGGAAAATTAACCAGTGGAATTTCAAAGTTACCAGAAATATATTAACCAAGGAACATGAGGTAATGGAATTGGGTGTCCAAGAATGTGGGAGAAAAGAGAGGGTCAAACAATAATTTTAACCACCAGTGAATCATGGGAGAAATGACAACCTTAAATAACAGACACTAAAAATAACCTATTTCATGTATAAAAGCACAACCCCTCTCTTCCTTAAACACATCCTGCTCCGTATAAACTTCCATCCAAACACATTAGTAACATTAAGCAAGCAGGATTCAGAATGGCCAAATCTGCAATCATCCTTGCTTCAGCTCTTTGCTTCTTGTCCTTCTTGGGTTTGGCTCATTCCCTAGACAAATTCTACGTCGAGGGCTCAGTTTACTGTGATACATGCCGCACTCAGTTCCCCACCCACGTCAGCGAGTTCATGCATGGTACTTATTGCTTCCTCACTCATTGTTATATATCCATAACTGTTTGATCCATGAAATTAAAATCCTGGTTTCACATTATAATTAAGAAAAATATTTCTTTTATTTAATTTACAAATTTTGTTAAGGATCATATAACAAGAGGTAGCCTATCATTTTGATTTTGACAAACATAATGTTCGATCCCATATTTCTTGAATTAGAGCTAGTTAAAACTTTTTGAAATACCAACTCGATTGATGCACTTTGTCACCGAACTGATTCAATCTAAAAATTTAAATTATTAGGTAAAAATTTAGAAATAATTTTATATCTAACATATTTAATATAATTGTAAATCTGTAATAACGATCTCTAATAATGGTGGTGAAGGTGCAACTGTGCGCGTTGAGTGCAGAGAATTTGAGGGCTCCACCAACATTACATTCAGCAAAGAGGCCGTAACCGATGCTAAGGGAACCTACACCGTGGAAGTGGACGGAGACCATGAAGAGGAGATCTGCCAGGTTGTGCTCGTGAAGAGCAGCAGACCTGACTGCGATGAGATCGACAGAGAGGCTCACCTTGCACAGTCTGCAAGGATCAGCATCACAGCCAACAATGGTATTGTATCCCCTGTCCGCAATGCCAACCCTCTTGGTTTCCTCAAGAAAGAAAAACTTGCCGAGTGCAATGCCGTACTCAAAGAGCTTGGAATCCTTGAAGATGGCTCCTTCGTATGAAGAAATTAATTTGATGAGATGGAATCCCCATTTTCCATTCAAGAATAAAGGAAACCTCCATGTTCTCTTTTTTCTTTTTCCAGTATTATGATCAAGATATGAGAATTATGTATGAGTATACCTTGTAAGTAGGGGTTTTTCTTGCCTAATAGCATCAAAATAGATCTTTTGGGCTAGTACACCTCTTTTATTCATGTAGTTGGTGAGTTACTGGTCTCTCCCAGTTTCCACTACTGTATCAATCATCATGTAATCTCCTTATTTCAGAAAAGAAAAGAAAAACAAAAGGGATTCCAAATATGTTATTGTATGTGTCTTCCCATATCTTATGTACTCTCTTTCAAAATAATACTCAATTGCAGAAAGAAAATCAATAAAAGAAATATGATTACCCTTCAGTCTTGTACCAAAAAGAAATTTATTATCTTTGAGTTATAACTAGTTTTTTATTTTGGAAAATTTCCGTACTCTAAGTTATGTTTTTCATAATAACTCGTAAATATACTATTATATAGATAGAATTAGCTTTTTTAATTCAGGATATAAAGAATATTGATTAAAATCTGAAACTATAACCTTTTTAGAATATTCTTGGACTAGATAGTTATTTAGTTATAGTAAAATTTTAGTTATTTTATTGTGAAATATGATTAATTAAAAACTGAGTTATTACCTTTTACATTGACCGTGCAAATAAAAATATTTATACAAGCAGTTGAAATTTTAAAATTTTATTTTTTTAAAAAAAAGCTAAAACATTAATAATATAAAAAAAATAGTTGAATATTTTAATCTAAGCCAATTTTACATTTCAAAATAAATTTTCTTTTCGTAAAATTACAAAGAAAATAAAAATTAACTGTCATAATTAATTATAATAATAATATTTTCCATCTTTTCATTTTTATATAAGTTAATCTGAAAAATATCAGTAAAATATAAACTAAATTATCATTAAAATACCTTTTATGTAGAATTTATCACTAAAAATATATAAATATTTTTTTTTTCTGTTGGAACACTAAAAATATATAAATGGAGTCGTTTGTATAAAACTTTGGACTCCACATACGATTGAATAATAGGTTGATGACAAAAGCCCATATATCTTATCATTCAAGTGAAAGCAATTTGTTAACTTACACTAACATTTTCATTTTCGTTTATGTTATTATAAGATTTACATCATGAAAATCTATAATATTATATTTAACGTTATAATAATAATAATAATAATAAAAATTTATACTAATAATAATAAAAATAGTAATTCTAATGACATATCTTTTGATCCTAAAATATTAAAAACTAGAGAATTAATATCAAGAGTTCTATTCATGTCATATACTCAAATCTCATTTTTCCTGTACATTGTACGAATTCCTTTTAACTAAAACAAAAAATAATTAATAATAACTCCAACCACAACTTCTACTATTATATTTTCTTTGATATGACAAGTATTATTATATTTAAAGTTGGAATCTTTCTTTTATTTTAAAGTGAACTCTAAATTCTTTCATTATATTGAATAGGTATTATCAACTAATTGGCCGGCCTCTAGAACAAGAATACTGGGGTCTAATCCTTTTACTTATGAATACAGATAGAAAAAGAAAATAATTGATTAAACTACAATTTGCACTCAAACTTTCTTGTTTACTTCCTAATTTTGTCTTTTTCTTCTCCATTGACCATTTCATCCACTTTCAGATCAGACGCTAGCTTTCATTTGATGTTGATTGAACTCGTTTAACAGCAAAGCAGCCCACGTGAATTGCCTGTAGTTCATTCTTACGATATAACTGTATGAGCTTAACCATCAAGGAAGGAAACTAATCGGAACCGTCGATTCCCAAATATTAATTTAACTTGATTGGTTGATTTTTCTGCGCCATTAATTTTCTCGTGGCCTCAATTCTGACAAGAATTTTGTTCTTATCTTTGTATCAGATAAGTTTTGCACCGTCACTGCCCAGCGTCAATCGTCTTGTTCATATTTGATTAGCATCAAATTCTGAGGTCTTTTAGATGAGGAGGGTTCATTGATCTTCACGCTGAACTGCAATAGCAAATATTTCTTATAAGATATTTTAATTATTTTATACCATTTGCAAAGAAAGTCATCTTCTTAATGATTAACTATTAAGACATATGTGTGCAGAAAGTTACTATGTATAATTTAATGATGATAAGTCTAAATAATTTGCAAGAGCATCAGTGATACTGTGGTTAAACTTAGTCGTAACTAAAAGTATCGAAAAAAAAAATCCTAAAAAAATACATGTGTACACAAAAAAAAATAAAATAAAAACTCAATAAAACATGCTAATAATTTTTTCAGTGAAAAGTATCCTAATAATTGGATATAATTAATTACAAAAGTCTAAATCTCAATCTAAGTTTCTAAGATACTAGTTAAATACCCTAATTGTTTTGAACCCAAACAGTTTTATCAAATTAGTATGCATTATATTTTTGTACATCGATTGTCATTCTCAAAATTGTATTGATTTTCAGTTAGAAAATGGACATTGATTTTGTTAATATCCTTAAGTTAATAAAATAATGTCTGAATTTTTATCTTTTTCATTTTGAAATAATTAACGGGTAAGAGGAAGTTTATGAATAAATTATAGATTTTTCCTTGGTCAAGTTTTATTGAAAAATTTCTACGAAAGAAAGAGTTATCAAATAAAAATATAAATTTAGAAAACTCAATGATGCCTATCTATTAGAATTTTTTTTTTTTTCATAATTTTCACAATATTTATCATAACAAAGAAATAAAGGAGGAGAGAGGTTAGGCAGGTGGACCACCTGAACTGGTCCTTAGCCGTTTCACCGGAAATAGCTGCCGGAAATCACTGTGAGCCATGGCAACATGCCACTCGTCCACCACCAACGACCCTTGATCCAACCCAAACTGGTGAACATCCGATGCTTCATAGAGAACACCAGCCGAGAATCCGGCCAACCCACGACATGGCGGTTTGGCCTTACGCCGGCCGGCACCAACCGGAACATTCCGGAGGGCCCCACCAGCTGTCCAGTACCTCTGGCAGCCCTTACAGAAATGCCTAGGCTGATTAACGTTGTAATTATTGAAGTAACAAAATTTTGTTTCCATGCTCTTGCATCTCGGACATGGTATGATCTCATCTGGTCTCTTTTCCACCGTCGGATCATCGGCTTCACCACCTTTCTTTTCCTCTTTTACTTGTCTACCATGCAACGTTATCGTTGCGCCGAAGAGCTTAATTCCCTGATTGTCTTGGCCGCTTTGCACCTTGGCCATTTCACAGAGAGAGAGAGAGAGAGAGAGAGAGAGGATTATTCTTAATAGAGGAGGTTTTGGTTGGGGTTGAGGGGGAAAGGTTAAGGAAAAGTGCTTATATATACAGAAGGAGATAAAGCTAAAAGTGCTTAAGAGTTAGTACATGATAAACCATTGCATAAAATCCATGTGTTAGACGCCAAAAACTAAACGTAGGTGGAGTATAAAGTGCCTTGCCAAAACTAAAGAAAGGAGAGGAAAAGGGCAAAAGTGAAAAGGGTTTTGGAGTAGAAAAGCTGAGGATGAGCTTTTTGTACACATCACTAGTCTTCGTCATCATCATGCAGTGCTAAAATGTCTACAATGTGGGTCCCAATCCAGATAGTCGCTTACAAAGTGTCAAAAGGTGGAAAAAAGAGCATATATAAGAAGGGATGACTTGTTCTAATGAAATTCTACTTGTTTTCTCTTATACAAAATAGGTTAAAGATAAAATTATTTTTTGCCACTCACCCAACAATTAAAATTATAAGGTATCATGTCAAGAATTATTTGAACTCCAAAATTTAAGTAATTGAGTAAAAATCTAAAAATAATTTTAGAATAAAATATTTTTTTGTCCTTAAACATCATTTTAATTTATGATTTATTTTTTGTGTCATTTTAATTTTTGAATAATCACGCCACCTAAAAAATTAGTTCTTTAATCGATTTGGCAGGATGAGTGATTATTTGAAGACTAAAGTGACAGTTAAAAAATAATTTAAAAATAAAAAAAAAATTACTCATAATTTTATATCTAACAAAAATAGACAAAACAAAGATGTNTTTCTTCTTTGTTTAAATTTACTAAAAAAGTGGAAACAAGAGATAAAGCTATGTTGCATGTTATTTTTTGCTTTCAAATGTCTAAATGCAATGATGCGTTCTCTTTTTGTGTATAAACTGCCACATGTACAATGGTGCTGCAAAGAGGGAAATATATTGGTGAATTTTATAGATAAAATGGATGTTCACTGAACTTAATAGATAATAAAGCAGATGCTTAAACCATAAGACAAAGATAAATGCTTTGGCACGCTTTTAAAATTGTGGGTATCGGTTTAGATATGTTATATCTGATTCTGGTCGTGCTAATAGGAGCCATATATATAAGTCAAGATAAAGCAAAAGAAAATAATATTCTCACACATTTTTACTGTACCTTATTTACACTTATTGAGGTGTACTGTTAATATTTGACTGAAAATACTTAAAGTCAATATAGAGTTTGTAAGAGTGATGTAAAATAAATTGTATAAATAACACTGCTTCTTTGGAGACAAATTTGATTGAGTTACTACTTATAAGGTAATTACCAACAATTGGTTGGTGCAGTGATCACTGAGTTCCCTTCAAATTTTGGCCTTGATACACCACAAACTTACTTCATATTTACGTCTTTTTTCAAACGAGATCTTCGTCTTCTTCACTCAATGCTTGAGTTTGAACTGTAGTTGTAATAGAATGTCGGGGCTAAAATCTAAACTAGCCTTGTGTACTCGTGGTGGTTGTAAACTTTGGTCTTGACCTAAGTGTTGGAATCTTTGTAGAGTTATGATAACCAAAAATTGGTCGGTTCAGTGATCACGGAGTTCGTATCAGATTCTTGCCTTGAGATATTGCAAACTCACTTAATTTTTAAAATATCTTTTTTGTCCGTAAATTATTTCTCAAATGTCACTTTAATCCTTAATTTATTGTTAGTGTCACTTTAATTCTCAAATAATCACATTGTTCGCCAAATCAATCATCCGTAATATAAAAAATGATCACTTAAAAAATTAATTTAACGAACAGAGTAATTATATAAGAATTAAAGTGATACAAAAAATAAATTAAAAATTAAAGTGACATTTAAAAAATAATTCAAGAACAAAAAAATGTATTTAACTTTAATTTCTTTTCATGCAAGGACTTTGTTTTTTTTTTTTTTTTCACTCAATGCTGGAGTTCGAGTTGTCATAAAAATTGTCGGAGCTAAATCTAAACTATCTGTGTACTCGTGCATGGTTGGTCCTAAACTTTGGTCTTGACCTAGATGTTAAAATCTTTATAGAGCTAATGCTTCCTCGTGAACATGAGAAGAAGCCTATCTCTAGAGAACACAAGCACTCACTAGGTGGAGTAAAAAAATGGGATTACATTAGAGGGGAACAAAAGAGAACCAATAATGCTGAAAATCAATATTCCGCAATTGATATTTTTTAAAAATCTAATCGATTTAATCTGTTAAAACTAATTAATTAATCGGTTATAGTAAAGTTCTCCACCAATCAAATTGTTTAAAAAAGGGTTATATTATATCCCTACTAATGGAATGCGTGTATGTATAAAACTATGAATAAAGAATTTACAGTTACTTTCATACTTAGTAGGAAAAAATTGGAAATTAACAATGATTCTCACATGCCTTGATTTGCTTTGGTGCTAATCAGATTCTACAAATGAGTTGGTTGCCTCCAATTAAGTGATCTATAGACTTGACTTTTATGGCTTTTAAAAAGGCAGTAGAAGAACTACGTAGGTGGGTAACAAATAAGATTTAATATCGTGCAATGTTTAGTGGATATTGATTGTTAAAGTTGCATGCTTCCAAATGGCTTTCGGTATTGCTTTTTGCATCAAAGCCAACTTTCCAGGTTCCAATGGATTTGTTGATAAACTTTTTTGTATCCTTTTTCATGAAAATAAGATTTTATAAGTTGTGGGTCTGGTTCCCTTTTAGTACGCAACACTTTAATTAATTTAATATTTGATATGCCATTTCTTTACTAAAGGAATCTTTATATAATTAATTTAAAAGTTACCTCATTTCCAACTCATTTCTCAATATTGTAATGCAGACAAAGAAGCATCAATTTGCTTTCTTTTATGGTAAGACGATGCACTTTTTCTTTGGGGTGGTTTGGAAGGATCTGTTTTTAATTTTAAAACCGAAGACATAGAATTTGGTTATAGGCACTTCTATTTTCGTTAAATGGGGCACCAAATTTTGTTATAGGTGTTATATGCATGTGAAACAAAACAGCTTAGAACAGAATTTGTCAAAAACGAAAATAACTTCAAATCTTGTTTTTCATTTTTCTTTTGGTTTAGTATAAAAGAGTGCAAATGTGCTAGGGAAAGTGAAGAAAGTAGATAATTAAGATTGAATTCATGACATTAAACACCTTAATTCTTAAGACAAGGAAAGTAACATTAGACCCGTAAAATAATGGTGATTTTCATTTTCTTTATGCAAACGCCACCAGTAGTATTGACTCTATATTATCATTTGCAACCATGCTTATCTAATAATTATGCTTATATGGGAAAGTGAATAAGATCATATGAGAAGATGGGGAAGAGAAAAAATATTAGGTTCGTCTATCCTACAAAATTATTAAAATATCTTTCAAACTATGTAGTTAATTTATTTATATTTGAACATAATAATGTTATATATGTAAACATAATAACAATATAACTTAAGGGATACTTTGATCATTTTCAAGTGGACGAACCAATGATCATATTGTTAAAGACTTCAAGTAATAACAACTAATTCTATCTTAAAGTCTTGATAAAATAACAAAAAAAAAATTATTGTACATATATATATATATATACTCATACATTATGAAAGGACATAAAGTAATTTATTTTTTATTTTTTTTCCTAGTAGCTAGTTTTTAAGCACTAATTAATTAGTTTAATTAAGTTTATGCTATAAAGCTTTATATGAACCTATATTAGAGGAAAAAAAAAGTTAAAAGGAAAGACTCAAATGTTTCATATATTGAAATGATTTTAGTTATATTAAGGCTCAATTGCAATTTTGGTCTTCCTATTTTTTAACAAAATGAACGATTTAACCCCTCTGTTTTGATAAAAGTTATAATTTTAGTCCCTCCATCTCTTAAATGTTAAAAAATAAACAAAAATACTTATGTGGCAATAAAAAGTTATTAGTTTAATTTGATTCAACCTAAAATGGCAAAACTAACCTTTAAAAAAAAAACTTCGGATCAATGNTTTAAAAAAAAAAAAAAAACTTCAGATCAATCCAATAGGAAATGCCTCCGGATTGATGGTTTGATGAAAACTGCCAGAATATAGAACCGAAGCCTATGTTTTGGTATTTTTTTTGGAAGTTCTCATCAAATGGGTGATCTAGAATCATTCACCGTTGGATTGAGCTAAAATTTTGTGGAGATGTTCCAAAGATGTAGATCTTGACTTTGAATGGTGGGATTTTGATTTCGAGGCCTTTAAGCCTTGATCTGAACTTGTGAATTGGGAAAATGAGAATTTCTTTTTTTTAAGGTTAATTTTGATATTTTAGGCTGAATCAAATGAAAATAATAATTTCTTATTTTTTAACGTTTAAGAGACAAAGTGACTAAAATTGCAAATTTTTTAAAAATATATGGACTAAATTATTCATTTTTAGAGAAGAGAAACCAAATTGTTTACTTTGTTAAAATAGGAGGATTAAAATTACAATTAAACCTAATATTAACATATCTCCTTTAGGTCGCCACTATTACTTATGCCACCAGATCTTAACAGAAAAGTGCCCTAATCAAATCCAATNGGATCAATGCAATAGTAAATGCCTCCGGATTGATGGTTTGATGAAAATTGCCAGAATATAGAACCAAAGCCTATGTTTTGGTATTTTTTTTGGAAGTTCTCATCAAATGGGCGATCTAGAATCATTCATCGTTGGATTGAGCTAAAATTTTGTGGAGATGTTCCAAAGATGTAGATCTTGACTTTGAATGGTGGGATTTTGATTTCGAGGCCTTTAAGCCTTGATCTGGACTTGTGAATTGGGAAAATGAGAATTTCTTTTTTCTAAGGTTAATTTTGATATTTTAAGCTGAATCAAATGAAAATAATAATTTTTTATTTTTTAACGTTTAAGAGACAAAGTGACTAAAATTGCAAATTTTTTCAAAATATATGGACTAAATTATTCATTTTTAGAGAAGAGAAACCAAATTGTTTACTTTGTTAAAATAGGAGGATTAAAATTACAATTAAGCCTAATATTAACATATCTCATTTAGGTCGCCACTATTACTTATGCCACCAGATCTTAACAGAAAAGTGCCCTAATCAAATCCAATATTAAATAATTAGGTGCTGTTAAGAAAGCAGCATGTTGCTTGTTAGGTGGGTTTTCAATGTCAAGTTGTTTTAATTAAATTAAGCAATAAAAGTCTTCCTTTTCTCCGTACTTTGTTCTTTTTAATTTCTTCTTATGTTATCCTTTTTTTATTATTGTTTTTAATTGTTATTGTTTTCTATATTTCAATTCCTGTTTGCTATTTTTTCTGATTCGGTCTATCCAAGTTGAAAGCTTAGGCTTGATAACCTATCCCCAACTTGAGGAATATAAATTCATATATAATTCACACTGAATTAGCCTATTCTACCTAGATGCCTTTTTTTCTTTTTTCTTTATTTGAATCCCAAAGCTTTCTTAAACACCTTTCCAAAGGTTTTTTAATTTTGAAAAAAATAAATAGATAACAATAACAAGAAACAGCTGCGAAAAGGGAGCAAATAGATTATATAATAATAGGTGGCAGATGTTCATGTGATGGAGGGACCAAAAGGGTTGAGCAAAACAGTTTTGAGCCACTGGAAATACAATTATTTGTCAACTAGTTAATATCAAACGCAAGCGTTTTCAGGAGAGGAGAGATAATACTTTTTTTTTTTTTATGTGAGAAGAAGAGAGAATGCTTATGCCATATTTGAAATAGATTCTGAAGTGTACTGTGTTTTATGAACTCTGCAAAAATGGAAAAATGAATTAGAGGTATGAGAAGATAAGAAAGACCATTTGATTTGTCTATCTTATAAAATTATCAAAATATCTTTTTTTTTTTTTAGGACCATCAAAATACCTTTCAAATTATATAGTTATTTATTTATTTTTAAATATAATTATTATATATATTAAATAAAATAACTATAATCCTCCCAAAAAGATACTCTAATGGCTGAGTTACCTGAGTACTTAGTATTTTATTGTAGAAGTGTTGAGCTCAAATCTCACTAAGAAAGGCTGGAGCAAGATTTTGGGAGAGATATGTTATGCCTTGATGTGTTGCCTCCATTTGACCAAAAAACAAAATAACTACATATTTTGTATAAGAAAACCACATAACTTTAGGAGTATTTTGGTAATTCTTCAACTTAACAAATTAAATATATAGCCTTTTCAGCCAAGTATTTAAACCTCTAATCCTAAGGGTTAAAGTCTGATAGTAAAGATGTAATAGGTTCATTCAACTTAGCCAAAGTTCAAATCATAAGACCAACACTCAGGGAAACTTTTTCTTTGAATGCACCAAGCTGATGTGAGGGGTGCGTCCTTAAGATCGCCCATGNCAGGCAAACTTTTTCTTTGAATGCACCAAGCTGATGTGAGGGGTGCGTCCTTAAGATCGCCCATGGAGAGATTTAGTTTCGATGCGCAAAAGTTGGTCTAATGATACTCTTACCATTAAAACCAAAAAAAAAAAGAATTAAATCTCTGTCCTTTTCTCAAAAATAAATTATAAGATTTTTGTTATCAACACATGTCCATGACTCTTCTAATTCTAGCATAATGCGTATATACATACGCAAATAATAGATCATAAAGTATATATAACTAGTAAATTAAAGAGAAATAGGTTTACAAACCGTCATGCAAACGAAAATGCATTTTGCCACAGAAAATCCAAATTCCGTTGTTAATTTATCATGTATTTTTAAGCATCGAGAATAGCACTCTGCCAGGCATTTCCTCTCATGTTCTATCTTTAGAAAATTACCATTTGAAGAGAGAGACGTAGGAAATTGAGACCATGGGGAAATAGTTTCCCATGTTTGTGCTAAGTTTAACTCAACCAGGATACAGATTATCATCATTATCAAAACGAGTTTTCCCATATTATTTCCACCCATTGCCTCACCTTCTCCCTAGCTGTTTCATAGGTTATATATAGTTTAGTTACTTGTTATTTATAAGGAAAAGGAGGTTTCTTCAAATAATAGATCTTTATTTTTAATACTTAATTAGAAACTATTTCCGTTTTTTCATTCATTTTGGGTAAATATAAAGCATTTTCTCACATCAAGTTATGGCCTTTGACAAATTTTATCAAATTGTGCTGGCTCTTGGGTTCGTTGAATTTTTTAAGAGATTGCGTCAAAATATTACAAAACCAAATTAAGAATAACTTAAAACTCATACTAATTAAAATAAAATAAAAAAACTAATTAAAAGCCATTGTAAAAGGTCATTTATGATATCTATGGATAATCGATCCAATCGTTGAATTAAAAGTTTTTATAATGTGGATTATGCTTATAAAATTTCATAAAAAAAAATAGAATTAATTGAATGTTGGATTATCTTATTTTAATGGATAATAAAATTTTTAAAATATAAGTAAATCTCATCAATTATATTACGTACTTAAAATTTTTGGATTGACGTAAAATTTAACATGTATGATCACTGCCATGATAGCATTTTTATTTTTTAGTATCAAATTAATTATCTCATGATTCAATAGTTAGATTGATAAAATTTACCTTTTATAAACAGTTATACACTGATGTAAGTGGATCCCCATTCTATGAACAAAAGAAATCATATTTTATTTGTAATGTAGAACTTTTGAAAGTAGAGAGGAATTATACTATATATATGTTATAATCACAGTATTTTATAAATAAAACATAAGTAAAAATCAAGTTTTTTATTNTAAATAAAACATAAGTAAAAAACAAGTTTTTTATTTATTTGAAATTTTAATTATTTCTTCATTAATAATTAGATATCCCATTGAGGATGCAAACTTTGGTTCTCCGTAGTAGAACATTCAACAAAACTATCAACACCCCAGTTGGGTTTAAGTCATGAGATATAGGAGGTTCGGTTAAGATTATAAGTTCAATTCTCATGTACGAAAATTGAAAATACAGAAATACAAACCTAGGATTCCCAAGGAGTATACGACTTCAATTTGAAACTCACATTTAGAAATGTGTTGATCATATAAGAGATTGAATCGATCGTAGACCAATTAATTCATATTAGCATGCAACTTGCAATATTTTAGACTGAATAATAGTTATGAATTAAAACTATTTCAAAGCTCTAAGTGAATAAAAGAATAGATTCACTCCAAAGCCTCTGCAAAATTCCTGTTTGACCCACTTGCGTCTCATCAGCAGGTCCTTCCAAAGACCCTCTATTTCACTACGTATCATAATGAAAAGAGCTCAGTTAGAGCAGAGAGAAAATGAGAGCGAGAAACATAATTTAGAATTGATTCAGCGTGCCTCATTCATTCTATGAAATTCCCTTATATAGAAATTCCACAACCAATAGTTACATATTGATTTTCACAATCTAACTATACTTTTTTATTCTACCATTCTCTAGAACATTGTATAATCCTTTAACCACTTAGGTTTACATGATTCACAAGTGGACTTCTCATTCTGATACCATGTCAAAGAATTAATTTAACTTAAAAGTTTAAACTGTTAGATGAATTAGGCCCATGAATAATTTTATATTTAACAAGAATAAAGTAAGTTCCTTGCAGTTGGGCTGATTAACACATTATGGATTGGGTAGCTTTTTGAGGTAGCTTTAGAACAAAATCTGAAGTTTCTCAATATTTCACATTTCCAGAAACCACATGATCTAGGATCGAGCTAGGACGTTTGTGGTGAATGAATGNACTTCTCATTCTGATACCATGTCAAAGAATTAATTTAACTTGAAAGTTTAAGCTGTTAGATGAATTAGGCCCATGAATAATTTTATATTTAACAAGAATAAAGTAAGTTCCTTGCAGTTGGGCTGACTAACACATTCTGGATTGGGTTGCTTCTTGAGGTAGCTTTAGAACAAAATCTGAAGTTTCTCAATATTTCACATTTCCAGAAACCACATGATCTAGGATCGAGCTAGGACGTTTGTGGTGAATGAATAAAATTGGTCCAATTAATTGGGATTGTGTCATTTTCTGCCAGAAGACTTCTACATTCTGGAGACTGTGCAGAAGGAATGCTATAATGGAACAATTGGGTGCTCTCTTCTCAACATTTTCTTCTTTTATAACCAGTAATTTTATTGTGAGGTTGTAACCCAAAGAGGGGGGAGAAATTGAGCAGGAGCTAAATGGCGAGAGGGACGCTCAACATGGGCTTCTGTAACAATCAACATAATTATAAGGTAAATAATCAAAACGAAAGGTAATAGCTTTCTTAAAACATTTCCAACCTTTGCTTCTAGCCCCAACACTCTTTTTCCCTGCCAACAGAATTCTTGTATACTGGGAAGTAGGAGGGCCTCAAGTTCTTCTTTAATCTTGAATATTGAACAATTTCAAATAACATGATAATTAATCTAATTTATCATGCAATTCACTTCAAAGAAAATGTTAGGTAACGAGACTTTTTTTAAAAAAATTGACAAACTTGTTGGCAGACTTATAATTAATTTGAATAAATATATAGTCCTACCATTGTATTCTATTTAAAATGGTCAATTAGTTTAAATTTTTATATTAGCACGAAAGCTTTTCTTTAGAAAAAAATAAAAATAAAGAAAGAAAGCATATTTTAGGATGCCCCTTGAGGATTTGAGAACTTATATTGGGTTTTTAAGTTTTATGAATTTGTGCCTGCATATTTTCTCTGCAAGGTACCCTCTCCAATCTTTACCAGCTAATAAACTTTTTTACATCAAATTTGGAGAAAATTTAGAAAGGTTTATGCATTTTTCTAGACAAAGATTGAACACCAGATGCATGTATCTCACGTAAATGTGTATGTTTGGAATATCTTTAAAATAGAAAAATGAAATGTACTCATTTGAAAAGAAATATATCCTATCAAAAAATTGTAGAATTTATAAATAATCAAATAGTACATGTCGAAAGATTTGTAAATATTTTGGATTCATAAATCGATAGGATTTACAACAAGTTTCAAGAAAGAATTTATTTATGAATAAGTATGTTAGGAACTCAAGCTGCGAAGGTAAAACTCACTCTAAAAGACTAGTCTATTAGGGGAGGGTGCCTTATCATAACATTACCTACCCCTTGAGAAGCCAGACGGTCCACTCTTTGCTGCCCACTCAGGGTGGCTGACACTCTGTCTGCTAGGTAGCCCTTTCTCTGGTCACTCCTTTCCAAGGTTGCCCCCTCTTTCTGCGCTTCTGTCTCTCAATGAAAGCACCAATGTTAAGAACTCAAGCTGCGAAGGTAGAACTCACCCCAAAAGACTAGTCCATTAGGGGAGGGTGCTTTCACTACTTAAGTACCATCTCACAATTACTTGTGGAACCGATGTAGGACTTCCCATATCATAACAGAATACAATTCTAAAAATTTTAGTGTCCCAAGTAAGTTGTTAATTATTTCATATGTTTTATAAATAATGTTAGGGTTGTAGTGTTGACGTTATATGTAACTGATAATCTCACGTCTTGGAAAAAAATGAAGGACATGAAAGTTATTGGATATAGATAAGCATACGTTCAAATTTCTTATGATTAATGTTTCAGGTTCTACTTTTTATTCTTCAAATATCTCAAGCTCGTAGTTTCCTCCATCTAATGATAAATAAAAATAAATAAAAAAACATAGATAAAAGTTTTATACTAAAAGGGTCTTATTATTTTCTAAAACCATGGATATAAAAGCACACCATATTATTATGCACTATATATTGACAATTGTTTCGTGACATTATCTTTTGTGGCAACCATTGTGACAATTTTTTAGTAATAATTTATAAACTTAATTTTTATGACACAAATATTGCCAGAAAAGTTTACTCCTCTTGTAGTGATCAATTAGTTACAATAATATCATCTGCGTTTAAAAGACAAGATATCTGGCTTTTATTGCACAATTGCGAAAAATAAAATGCAACGACAAAAGGTGAAAAAAATAATGGTTTCATAAAAAAAATTATATATTAGGTATGTATACATATTTGTTTCTATGAAAACATATGATGGAACACGAGACAATAGTGATCTAGCATGTCATACTCTTAGACATTTTCTTTGTTATTCTGTTTTCACAAAAAGCCATCATTGTTTATATTCATAGGGTTGGGATGTTGCGTGGTTTTCCCAGATCGTACTCCCATTGACCCATATTGATGAACAACAAGCACTGAGGAGAGTGAACCGAATGCATTTGATGCCAATATGTCTCCGATAGCTCCAAGTTCAGGGAAATCACTCCATTCCAATAACTGTGATAGAGCCGACAAATTTCTTTCTTTTCCTTGTCCAACAATGTATAAATCATACTCATTTTTGTCCAAATCAGTGAGAATTTTAGAAATGTCATCACCATTATGGGCATCCTTCTCAAAGTAAGTTATAGAATCCTCATTGTTCACTGCCTTGAGTCTAAATGAACTCACATAATCATCATCCAACTCCTTTTGCTTCTCACTGTCCATTATTGCAGATAATAGACCTTGAGTTTCAGATTGTTTTGAAGTATCCATTACTGTAGCATCATCAAACAAAAGAATCCGCACTACGGAAAGTTGGATTCCTGGGTGCCCTGCCATTCTCCAAGCAACAGCTAGGGCTTCCTGGTCATCAGGCCCACCAATGAACACCATAAGAATATGCATGCTACCTTTGGACAATGACCCAAGACCGCGATCAACGAAGATTCCTACTGAACAAGGTGCATCATGCAAAACATTCATGTTGATGTCCCTATGTGCAATATTGGTTGTCTCTAGGGAACCTTCTGCAATTGAGTGTTTGTGAAAGGGGAGGATAATTAAGGGTGCACGCTTCTCCTTTGCTAAGTTGTGTACATCCTCATGAATGGTTGCATAGGTTGAGAAAGCACTTAGGGTCTCAACTTTAACAGCATCATGTCCATCTACAAATGCCTCAAAGGAGTTGGCTATGCTTTCAAAGTCTTCTTGTGATTTGGTGAGATTTTGTGTTCGAGAATGCGCAGTGGACTCCTCCATATGGGTAGCAACTAGGGCAGTGGCACGACCCGTAACTTCGACAAGATGAAGGGCGAATACATGTAAAGGGGAAACTCTGGTGCCATTCAAGGCTTCAACGATGCCGATCATGCTCATGGCTTGGCGAGTATTATGGACACAAGCCACAATTCGAAGCTCCACATCAATTCTCAACTTTTGAATAGTCCTCAGCTTGTATTGTGCAAACCTTTTCCTTGGCTTGTATACCACATTAATTATAGGAGAGACTACTATGGTCATTAGAAGAATAGAAGACATCATGAGTGTATATGAGGAAGAATTCAAAATCTGTAAAACATAGTTAAATTTGAGTCAATTAGTCACAAGAGCTAGAAACATTAATTTGCTTTAATTTCAATAACCAATGAAACATTTGGCAAAATACTAATGAAGTTGATCATTAATCAATACCTTTCTATCCCAAGCAATATTGAGCATTACGATTGACAAAACACCTTTTGTGTTCATGAGTAATCCAAGACTCATACTATCTCGAGCAGGCATACCAAAAAAGGATGTAGCTATGAATGTGCTGAAGACCTTTAAGGCACATAGCGAGAGAATGATGCCCAGCGACACGTACCAGTGTTCTTGACGTGCAAGGCTGACAAAATTTAGCCTTATTCCACAACTGACGAAGAAGAGCGGTGCTATAATACTAGATACAAAATAATCTGTGTTCTCTATTAGCAGGTCAGCAAATCTCCCATGGGGTAGAATTAGCCCATAAACAAAAGCCCCAACGATGGTGTGAGTGCCAAGATTATCTGTAATATGTGCACAGAGAAGAGCCCCTAGGACCACAAATACCAAGTGCTGAGGTTCCCATGATTCCTTCTCAGTTTTGCGGTCAATTAACCGCACAAGGGGAGGACGTATGGCATAGAAACAAATGACGACGAAAAGTACGGTGCTCATAACAGAGTAGATACCATTGTCACCATTGACAACAAAAGGAATCAATAACACAAACATGAACCAATTGTAGATATCAGTGATCATGGCTGCATTTAAGGCAGCTCGTCCTAGCCTAGTATAGAGGAGCTTGAGATCAACCAAGATGTGTACAAGCACAGGAAATCCTGTGACACTAATAGCTAAACCCCATAATAGATATGCTTTATACGTATTGTCAATATCATAATTAGAAGAATCTGCTTTGGAAGCTACTTGATGTAGACCAAAGATACCAGCCCCGATCATCATTGGAATGATAATCCCGGCAATAGCAATGCACTTGGCCTTCTTTCGGGCTCGTAGGATGCTATTAGGGTTCATCTCCATCGCTGTGAGGAAGATATAGAACGCCATGCCCATATTTGCTATGGTTTCACCAGGGATAATTCCTCTTATCGGGAAAATCATTTTAAATAACCCGCTCTTCCCTAATAAATTTGGGCTCAATATAAAGCCAGCCTGCATATAAATTTAGATAACCCACAATTTAGATTGCACCCAAAAACATAAAATAATTATAAAACATCATTAAGTAATACATTAAAAAGTATTACTGAACCAAATGGCCTATGTTTGAGTAGTACTAAAGTTGTCTTCAAAACTTGTGAATTCTGTGTTTGAACTCAAAATCATAGCTAAAATATCTCAAAAAAAAATTACTGAAATAAATTTGAACATGTATGCAAGTACTTACAATAATATCAGCAACAAGACGAGGTTGATGAAGAGGTTCGAGAATATAATATAAAAAACGAGTGAGGAATATGACCACGGCAATTTGGCCCCCCAAAGTTGGAATGACATTCACTAGGACAGAATCCGATTTCCAGATTTCATTTTGTTTACTAACATCTATCGAATAACATGGCAAGTCATCTGCCATCCTTGTGATTGTTTGTTTTTCTTCTGCTACTGCTGGTTCTGCTTTAGCCAAAAATTGCAATATTTGAAGCAAATACACTACTTTATAAACTCCTCTTTCAGACAGAAGATCATGCAATGTTTGAAGCCAATAGACCTACTCTATAAACCCATTGGAATGGATTAAATAGAGAGAAGGAAAAAAAGAAAAAATAGAAGTAACAACTTTCTGCTAGGGTTTCAGAACGTTCTATTTGGGTTGGTATTTTGTCTTATGAATAGCTGTAATTGCTTATTTTTGGATTATGTTTCTATATCTTCCCCTTTTCGACAGGAAAGGTAGTTCTAAGAACACTCTAACTTATTCTGTTTATGTTATGGTACCACTGGCATTTTGGTTTATGAATGGCTGTAATTGCTATTGTTGGATTCTACTTCTTTATGTTTTCCATTTCTACCGGTAGAAAGGTAGTTAAAGAAGGGCCTTAATTCATTGTCACTGTCCTACTGGAATTGCAAATATTATTGGGTAATATGACAGTTGATATACATTCACAATTATCATGTTGGATCTGTTATCTTTTTTTTTTTTTAATTAATCTTATAAACTTTATTATAAATTAATAGTAAATGAATAAAATTTTGTAAAAAAAATAATTGAATG